>SNQJ01S0014977.1:326093-349563 GCA_010110895.2 Picea sitchensis | reverse complement strand
CTTTTCTGCACATCCCCTCTCAACAGTCCTGCAATAAATTCAAAATATTATTCACATTCATTGACCTCTTCCTGCAGGTCCATTTACATCACATATTCATACTTATGAGTTTGCCATAGTCCTTGGTCAGTCCAGTTATATTTACAATCTGGGGGAAACAAGGTGTTACACTTACCTAATGTTGTTGCTGGCAATGCAGTTCCTGGGCTGAGTGTGGTTGTTGCCCTTACCTGTTCTATACTCGAGCTTTATTGCTGCCATCACCCTTACTTGATTGAATTAGGAGTTGGACAGAAGAAGCAGGTTGTCAAGCCGGTGGGTTTTGTAGAGGCGGGTTCTCAGGCCTGTGGATTGAAGAAGCAGGTTGTCAGGCCTGTAAGAAACTCTCTTCAGGTGAGAGAGGTTGTTGGGGATGTGATTTTCCAAAGGGAGCCCAACTGCAGCTATAGTGCTCAGAGAATTCCTGTCTGTTCTATTGCTGAAGCCCTGGAAGGGAAGTGGGGCAGCGGAAGGATTGTTTAGCAGAGAATGGGCACACTTCCTGGGGTGGGACAGGTATGTGGGGAATGAGAGGCTATATGTTGTTAGTGTGAGTTGGCTCTTGGGATGAAATCCTTCCTGTTGACTGTGTAACTTCTTGTTGTCTCAGCCTAGCCTAGGAATCCCTTTACCTGGGTGGAGTTTAGTCCCAGCTCGAGGGGGACCCACTGCTATGAGTGATGAGCAGCGTGGTCTAAGGCTGGGAGGATCATGGAAGGTCTGCATGCAGTTGGTGATCTTCTATAAAAAGATAAGTATCAATTATGTGTTCAATTGCATGTTGTGTATTTGTACATGTCTTATATTTATGAGTATTGTCTGCATATGTTGTATGTATAGGCTTACTGTTATTTCCGTATTACTTTGTGTATTAGCAGAATGTGTTCTCTGTTTAAAGCTGTATTTATATACAGATGAAATTATTGTAAGTTTTTTGGTGGCATGACCCAGTCTCGGTAGGTTGGGTATGTTACAATGTAATTAAGTTCCGCAAGAGTTAATGTGTGTGGCACAACCCAACAGATATAAGCTTGGGTGTGTTACATTTTGGGTTATCAGAAACAACAAAAGTAGTAATGGGCATGACCTCGACCAGGGAGGCTCGAAGTATGCTACAGAAGCAATTATATATGTAAGGTAAATTCAAACGCTTTAGTGGTGACATGAAGGGTTATAGAAGGAAATCAGTTCATTCTCATGATCAATTTGTTTCTTTTGTTGTTGCATGTCCAAAATTAAAACCGACTCCAAATTTGTCCATTCACCCAATTTCTCACAAAGGTTGTATAGGATTTATTAGATGCATTAGATTTACATGCTGCTTATTAGTTCTTTAAATCCTACATCGCTTTAAACCCTCCCAAAAACAAAATCTCATGGTCTTTAAACAAAATAACCACACCATTTCACTTCAATGTTTCATTTCCCCTATGAGATATGCTAATTTTTAACAAAATCTTATGATAAATGTTTATTAAATCTCATTGTTGAGCATATATTTCCCAACTAACATGGGAAGGCTTGGGCTGCCATGCATCTGTTTTTCATTTTCATTCACATAATTCAAATCATGTATGCTTTTTGTTTTAAATTATGGGCCACCGATACACTAAATGAGTTGAGAGTAGCTGGAGGATCCAAATGGAAGGAACGTCCTTGACGTGGCAGCTGTTTTTATATACTATTGAATTGACACATAATATGAGTGTTTACTTTTTTTCAAATATATGGAATTTTATGTTTGACACCGGTATCACAACTAAACTGAAATGGAAGGTTCAGATCTGATCCCATCAGCCATGAGAATCCAGATATGGTTAATAAAGAGAGCATGTTAACCTAGCTGTAAACATTAAAAGTCTTGTGAATCCAAAAATGTCTCCACTGCTTTCCATTTGAACTGGGCATTGGCATCCAAGGAAATTGGAATTGCAACTAGCNATCCAGATATGGTTAATAAAGAGAGCATGTTAACCTAGCTGTAAACATTAAAAGTCTTGTGAATCCAAAAATGTCTCCACTGCTTTCCATTTGAACTGGGCATTGGCATCCAAGGAAATTGGAATTGCAACTAGCTGTAAAGCTTATTCAGTCCAGGGTCCGGAGGCAGGTACATGATGAATCGTCATCCATAATTGATTGTAATGCTCTCCAGGTTGTCACTGGTGGTCTTCAAGGAAAGTTGAATAAATAGTAAGATCTGCTCGAGATGTATAGTACACTGTACTGTCTACCGTATATCTTGTCAATCAATCAATGAGATCACGGTTCACGATCATCCATATAAATAAAAATAAAAATAGGACAGACTAAGAAAATTTCAAAAAACCTTCAATTTACCTTGCTGCTGCGCATCAGGAGTTTGCCTTTAATTTATTCATCCAAAAACATATATTCTTGCAGCACACATTTATACATTACAGCCAGAGAACTGTATCCCTGTCTTTCCTGTAGTGGCACGATGCCCTGACAGTGCACTCTTTTGAATGATAGCATCTGACGACCTTGTGGATGGATTACACGTCAGGCACTTCAGAGTTTGACAGCCCGTTGTTTCACATTTCTGTATCCCATTACCAGGTCGTTTAATTTCACCAATCGTCCTACTATAAATAAATGCAGCCACAAAGTGTAAAACGAAAGCCATGGAGGGTGCCTAGATTTATAGAAAATAAATGGCATCTTAAAAAACCTAGCATAGGTTGCAGGGTTCAACAGTAAGCGACTTGAGGGGCAGCCCTTTTCTGCTAGTTTCATGGCGATTTCAAGCGTGAAGAAACTCATTGCAGCGTGTCTCTTGCTATTGGTTATATGTCGAGTAAGAGAAGACTGCTTCTATTGTGTGTGTCAGTCACGTTTGAATTGTTTACTATTTGAGTATTGTTATAGCCTGGGAGGCATTTAYATTTACAGGTTCTCTCTTGGCATGRCAGGTATCTGCAGAGAATGCCACTGTTGGGAATTTGACGTTCTCTGGAGTAAGAGGATGTCAGGTTTTTCTTTTTCAATCCCATTGATTTAACTTGATGGTTGCTAACTATGTAGTTTTTCCTTTTGATTTTAGCTTGAAGCACCTGGCATATACCGGAGGCTTCTCCCAGCAATAGGTGCRGTTTACATCTCCATGAACATCAYTGAGTACATGTGGTTTGAACAGTGGATTGATATCATGTTAAATGTTTCTGTGTGCATAGTTTGGTAAACAGATGAGCAGTTGATGCARAAATTCCTAATCAGTTTAGTGTAGTGGTGGGAAGTATTAAAGCAGTTTGGTAAATAAATGAGTAGCTGATGCAGAAATTCCTAATCACTTTAGTGTAGTGGTGAGAGGTATTAAAGCCTTCAATGACACACAATCCAAACTATAACTCATCTTATACAGGGATTTATGTCACTGTCACCTTATTATAGCATATTACATATAATATTTTATAACATATTACATGTAATATAGAATATGTTTTTTTTTTTATATATATTATGTAATTAGTTAATTTTAGTGGTGAGAGATTTTGAAAGTTTTAAATTATTAATCTAAACTACATTTAATTATGTAATTAGTTAATTTTAATGGTGAGAGATTTTAAAGCATTTTAAATCGCTAATCTAAACTACACTTATCATATAGAGATTTGTTCAAATGCAAGTATCACTGTACATACATAATTGTTATATAAATCATGAAATCTCTTTGAACTACACTTATTATATGGAGATTTGTTCAAAAGCACTATATGAATCATGAAATCTCTTTTAACATTTTGAGTTTTGGTAGTTAATAGTATGTAATTTTGTCATGATCTTAACATAGTTTATGTCTTTTAACATTTTGAGTTTTGGTAGTTAATAGTATGTAATTTTGTCATGATCTTAACATAGTTTATGTTTTTTAACATTTTGAGTTTTGGTAGTTAATAGTATGTAATTTTGTTATGATCTTAACATAGTTTCAATAAAGAGGGTTTGTTGTTAATATCTCTTTTTAACATTTTGAGTTTTGGTAATTAATAGTATGTAATTTTGTCATGATCTTAACATAGTTTCAATAAAATGGGTTTGTTGTTAATATAGTTTCAAGGAGGGAGGGTCAAGAAGAGGGTTTGTTTCAAGGAGGGAGGGTCAAGAAGAGGGTTTGTTGTTAACATAGTTTCAAGCAAGGAGGGTTTGTTGTTAACATAGTTTCAAGGATCACTCTGCATACATAATTGCTATATAAATCATGAAATTTCTTTTAACATTTTTGGGTTTGGTAGTTAATAGTATATAATTTTGTCACGATTTTAATATAGTTTCATGGAGGGAGGGTTTGTTGTTAACATAGTTTCAAGGAGGGTTTATTGTTAATAATATATAATTTTCAAAGATTGTCATGATTACATTAAAAGAATGGTGTATATAGTGGTTATGTTAATGAAGACAATTATAAAAGAATAATATGACTTAATATAATAATATGATATGGTTGATTAGTTAAAAAAATTGGTGGAGATTTAGTATATTTTAACATATTAATCTGAAACATATCATCATCTATATAATAATTTTAACAAGTGTGTTAAAAGAATTGATAATGATTAATAAAGTATGTGAAGACAATTATAAAAGAATAATATGGCTTAATATAATAATATGATATGATTGATTAATTAAAAAAATTGGTGGAGATTTAGTATATTTTAACATATTAATCTGAAACATATCATCATCTATATAATAATTTTAACAAGTGTTTTAAAAGAATTGATAATGATTAATACAGTAAATAAGAGTGTATTTTATTTTGAAAATTAAAATTAAAAATTAATTTTAAGGTGTCTAGAGAATAGATTCTTGGTTTTTCGTCTCCTTGTAATATTTATCACTATTCATTTCATTGTTTTTACTCAAGGTTTATTATCCAAAAAAAATGGATCCTAATATAGATCTGAAAAGTGAAAAGTTCACCAACAAAAGTATGTACTGTGCGTTCACCAACAAAACAAAAGTCGATACTGTGGATTCTCCATATACCAAGTGACTATATTTTCTTGATGATTTTGGTCAATTTTTCCTGAATAGCTGTATCTATTTTCATATATCACAATTTGATTTCTCAATTTAGTATAAAAGTTCTGGAGGTGGTGGTTGATTAGTTAATGTTGAGGATCTTGTCTTGTTTTGCAGACTGTGACGCTGCATGTGAGGAGCGGTGCAAACTGAACTCTCGGCATGGTCTGTGTACGAGAGCTTGCGGGACGTGCTGTGAGCGATGCAACTGCGTACCGCCTGGACAAAGTGGGAATAGAGAGCTTTGCGGCGCCTGCTACGCCAATATGACAACCCATCACAACAGAACCAAGTGTCCTTGAATGCTCTGGAAGGATCTCATTTCTGTGTATATTTTGGAACCAAAATATATTCTCTATCCGTGTGCTGTAACTGTGCAGTGCTCCTTCGCTTTCACTTTTTCATATACTAGTTTTGTTTTCGTGCTTGAAAGCCACCCCATATATTTCCCCACATAGTGGTTGATATGGGAGTGATAAAGCTTCGCAGCCCCAAGGGACACAGGTTTTGAACTCGTGACCTCTCCCCAAACTGGAAGAGTGTGCGCACGTCTTAACCAATTGTGCTATCCCATGGGACTTTCATATACTAGTCTTAATATAACATTAGTTCTTACTGAAATTTTATCGCTGATCTTTAGTTTGTCATATGTACCATAAAACATTGTGCGTATTATTTTATTTCTTTTATTGATTTATTTTTATCTCGAAAGGCGTATACTTATTCACAATAAGCATAATTAATCACTTTTTAATTTAAAATTATAATTTGATTGCTAACAATTGAAGTTGCTGGCATATTTTTAGTGGTCCTCCCAAATCAATGAATGTGATTTTCTCTTCATAACTTTCTTGTATTTTTTAATGCATCCGTTAATCTGTTTACCTTTTAACATTTACCTAATCATATTAAAAAATTACTGTAACACTATATGATTGCAACGTTTAAATGATTAAACTTTGGATTTAGCAGGCTGACTATACTGACTATAGACGCTCATTTTTTAGTTGTGCGTTTCATTTTCTGTTTTCTGTCCACGCCTGACGTTCATAAACCACAGTTTTGAATAACTATGCTAATTTAATTAACAAAGAAGACAATAGTAAGTATAGAAAACTGTGAAAATTGTTTTAAAGGGGAATAGGAGACGTTTAAAATATTGAAATGGGATATAACGTACAAAACCTTTTTAATAAAAATGTTTGGAATTAAGTTAAAATTAATGAAAAAAAATTGCATGTTGACCCATTCAAAATATTCTGCATACTTGTGTCCACATTTATATGTTTTATAAAGTCTAGATCTTACTTACGACCAAATGTATATGTTTTACAAATTCTAGTTTTTGCTATGCTAATGACAATCGTTCAAAATTCATTCATAGGTTTTACTAACAATTTCAAATCCAAATAGGGTGTTCAAATTTATATTTTTATGTTTTTTATTTTTTTAAAGGTAACTATCATTAAAATTTGAAAAATTTATTGACGATTAAATCTTAATTGTTTAATTTATTTATTTTTATGTATAATCTCAAAAAATTTCAAAAAATTTCAAAACACTTGTTATAAACAATCATAATCATTGAAATTTGTAATTTTAATTATTTTTCTAAATTTTTTTAACTATTTTTCTAAATTTTTTATTAGATTTTAGATGAAAAATAAAAACTAAAATATTAAAAAAAAACTAAAATAAAAACTAAAATATTTCAAACTACATCATTTTTATTGAACTTAAAACTAACATTTAAAACAAAATTAATAACATTTATTAAATTTATAATTTCTTTAAAATATTCGACACATTTTTTGAAGTCCAATTTTTTTTACCTAATTGACCATGTTCAAATTTATAACTTTTCTGGACGTACAAGTTACAATTTTGAACAATATATCCCAAGTTTATAACTAGCACCCACCTTTTAATGTCCAAATTAAAAATACAAAGTTTTTTCTAATTTGGATTTTGAATAATATATCCCAAGTTTATAACTAGCACCCACCTTTTAATGTCCAAATTAAAAATACAAAGTTTTTTCTAATTTGGATTGCTTTTAGATGTTAGACAACACAAGTTTAAAGGTACCTATTATTATTGATATTCTCCACATTTATATCCTTTCTCTACATTCCACGTCTCAACATTGTTTTCAAATTCATAATTAAGATATGCTTTTACTTGTGTACAAATTCATAACTAAGATCTGCTATTTAATGTTTTAATTGGTGTCTTCCCAAGTTTAAGATTTTATGCTAAGAATAATATTCCCAATGGGCCTTTTTCAAGTTTATATTGCTTTGTAACAATGCACATGAATGAGAATTTTTATGCTAAGAATAATATTCCAAAAGGGCCTTTTTCAAGTTGTTACTACTTTGTAACAATGCACATGAATGAGAGTTGGCTTGTTTGAAGGGTTTTATTTGATACAACTATTTTTCTTGTTTTTAATTGAAAAATTAACTATCAAAATGTAATAATATATATGGATAGCAGAATTATTTCACATATTTGATTATTTTTATTTTGATGAAGGTGGTCAACTACTAGCACAAAATAATATTTCATTGCCACAACTATAAATGTGGGGAAAACACATTTAATGGTCCAGTATCTTCCCAACCAATGCAATATGGGTTTTGGACCTTAGAGAGGTTGCACGAGCATGAATTGTACAAGTTCATTCTAGAAAAATAAATGTTCATCGTATGAAAAAACCTTGCGATGAGAAGATTTGGTTGATCGGTGTCTTGATATATGCCAAAAACTAAGTTGTTGTGTGGATCGACTTGATTAGATAGAGAGGGAAGTACAAAATAATGTGGAAAACCTGTTGGATCATGTTGTCATTGATGCCAATTGTTTGATTATTTGGGAGATTGTTGGATCATGTGTCATCGATGCAAATGGTTTGATTGATTGATGTCATTGATTGATGTCAAGTAATTGATTGATTGATGATTGTCTTTTAAGAGAATGATAGATGTCAAAGTGGAAACCAATTGATAAAGATGGATCATTGATATGATGCATAGATGAAGATGGATCAATGAGTTGTCATTGATACATGATGATGCATAGTTTGTTTGATGAAAAGATGACTCATTATTGTCTTATCATGATTGATAAGGTACACAAATGGATGAACTCCAAAGTGGTCCCCTTATGGCGAAAGCCTTCACGGGAAGACGCTTTGCGGATTGAGTTATCCTAGAAGAATGGTTGGCGGACCCATACTTGTATGTGGAATAATGAGATGAAGATCAATGAAGTTGTTGGTGAAACTATCCTAGATGGATAGTTCTTGTCATGTCATTTCCGGTGGTATGTGGAATGTCACATAACTCCTCACGGTTTGAGAGTTATGGCCTTATGAAGTTGGAGGACCCCTATATGAAGGCTTGAAGCCCCCAAGGTCAAAGAAGTCAAAGTGCTTGAAAAGAAGAAATAATTATTTAAATGATAAAGTAAAGTGACAAAATCATAATGGATTATTTAAATAATAAAGAGAAGTGACAAAATCAAGAAGGAATATTTAAATGATAAAGTATTGGAGAACTTTCTATTCATGGAAAGTGGTTAACCATAAAATAAGGAAAATAGGTTAAGTGACCTAGAAATGGATTAAGTGACCTAGAAGATGAAAGTATAAATAAGAAGCTAGGATCTCTTGTGAAAGGTATATTTGGTGATAATCCTTTTTGTGGATCAATGAAGAGCCTCTTGTGAGAATATCTTTTGGAGTATTGATGGAGAGCTTCTTATTGGTGTGGATCTCTTGAGCATGATTGAAGATCTATTCTGAGGAAGAGAGCGAGAGGAAGATCTCATGGACGCATCAATGTTTTGGCAATGTCGAAGATCTTGATGACAAAATTCTCGAAACTTCAGAAACCCTAGTTTCTGATGCATACATGGGCTGCCTGTGTATAGGGTGCATATACATTGAGGTATACACGGGCTAACTGTGTATAGGGTGAGTATGTACAGGGGTTGTCTGAAGACAGGGAGCGTATGGTGGATAGAATGATGAAGACTTGTGTTTGAGTTGGTGCCAAGCTCTTGGATGATTAAGCAGGTTCCATATATGCATTCTATGGCCTTAGATCTATTACTGAGACATTTATATGATTACATTATTGTCTTTATGAATACTATTTCTTGATGTGATGGGAATGCTTAGGGAATTCTTGGTATGGCTTCTATGATGTGGTTCAGTTTGGTTGATTTGGTTTATGGAGTGAGCAGTACTCTTGTGATTCAGTAGTGACATGATTGTTATGGTATACTAGATGCTTATACATGTTTGAGATAGCATTCATATTGATCTATTGTGGAGCATGAACAACCTATTGGAGAGCTTGGAGATGTTGTGACTGACTATGGGTCAGTTTGGATAGTGGAAGAAAGAAGAGAAAGTGATTGGATGTTGCAGAGGATCTGAGCATGTGAAGCAAAGAAAAACCCTAGTTTCTCAGAAGCATACACATGTTGCATTATACACTGGCCATGTGCACACATGGTCTGTAGTGAACCAGGGCGCGTGCACATGCGGGCTGTACTACTGACAGGTCGTGTACCTGTTGACAGATTGATATATGTTGAGGATTGTTGCCTCATCTCAGTTGGTGCTGAGGGTGTAAGCTAAGTCTTGCATTATATAGATGGTGCTCTTGTAGAGTTGTACTCTATTCAGTTGTTGCTGATAAACCCCAGATTGTTGTCCATAATAAAAAGAAAAATTGTACATACATCTTGTGTTCTTTGTGGTGATGACTTATTGATGATATGTGTTGTTGAAATATGTTGTTGATATATGTTCACATTTAACTGGTTATAAATGACAACAATGGGTAATGAATAAATGTTGAATGTTAACTAAGGAGTTTCATGTAAAGAAACAAGTTTTGGGAAAAAGAGAACCACACTCATTCACCCCCCCTCTAAGTGTGGTAGGTGTGTCCAACAAAACCATCGATAAAAATTGTCAAAGTTTGTCGAGATTATTATAATGAATTTGTTAGTCGAAAAGTGACTTAAATTTACACGAATCACTATTTTTTTGTTATTCAAAATTCATTTATGAATGCAAAAAGTATGTTGAAAAACTACCAAGGCATTTAGATTCTATAGAAATAATCAATCAAATCTAAGAACCTAACAATTTCTCATAGGATTTTGAACCATCATTTCATAGAATCTTTAACCTACAACTTAAACAAATCCTAACTTACCATTCGACTAAAGTATCTTATGGATCACAATTTTCACTGTTGGTCGGTTGGTCGGTTGCTCAACTATGCAGTTTATGGATAGAAAAATCGACTTGATCAAACAGGGGTATGTTTTTTAGTAATATAAAAAGCCACAGTCGAAGAAAGTCCCGACTTAATGAAAAAGAACAAGTCGATTTGGTTGAACACCCGTAATAATCGTGAATAGGAATTGCATGTGTTTGATCTAGCTAAAGGTCTGCTTGGGTGTCCCTCTACTTTTCTCATGTATGGGAGGATATGGTTGAATGTTTGATATGTGTGTTTCGACCCGAATCTTAAGATCCAACAGTAGTTAGGAATGGGAAAGACTTTTTTTATTGGATCCCATGGAGTTTCAAGCTAAAGTTTCAAATTATAAAAGTGAGTTGAGTCAACTCGTGAATGTAAAGTATATCTGAAGTCTATTATGTGTGGTTGAGTTAAAAATGTGAATTGTTTAACGAGAAAGTTTTTCTTCTATAAAAGATGTTACATGAAATATAATCTAGTCCATAACTGAGTCAGTCAAGTCGACTAGACTTTAATCTGGCTGGGCCCAGTCCGTAGTTTAAGTTTAGTCTAGTTGAGTTTTTAGTAGTCTTAGTAGAAAATGTCATCAATCGATTGAGTCATATTTGTTAAAAAATCTAAGTTGAAGTAGAAAGGAGGGTGTTAAATGTATGTCTTTAAATCAAGGCAATCCCCTCCACCTATGTAATGTATGTTGGTCTTTAGCCAATGAGATCTATTCCTCATCGACGTTAGTGGATTCCTAGTCAACGACATGAAGTCAAGCTCTGCATAGGAAAAATTCTTTGTATTTTACTACCAGTTAGAGAGTCATAATAGAGTCCATTGAGTTATGTTCTAGTTGAGTCAGTCAAGTCATGATCATGCAAAGTCATAGTTGAGTCGTAGAAGAGTCATCTTTCATGTAATGTAACATGTAGACTCCATACATTCTTAGAGACCAAAATACATAAAGAATCACATCCATGATTGAGAGCAAAAAAGAAACAAGTTTGATGAGTAGAAAAATAATAAAGAATTGAAAGATTGAGCATTGATGATGAACATTTTGAAAACAATTGAAGGCATTCAAGAAAGAGACATCTCATAATACACACACACAAGAGCTTAAAACACAATATAATGACACCATAAATACTGAACTGATCAAGCCCCCTCGTATAAAAATTGTAGAATAGTTCTTGAGTTTTGACCTTGGAAGTTAGAAAGTAGAGAAATAGTAGGTTGGACTAAGCATGGTGCTCCACTGTAATGTGTGTGCAGAGGAAAGATGAGCATAGGATGGGCCAAGAACTACCCCGAAGGAACGATGGTATAAAATAAGTGAAGAAGACCATTGTAGGGTGGGGTAGCTAAGCGTTGGAGACTCATTGACTGCACATACATTTACCAGATTGAAGAATAATGCTAAAGAGTAACATGTCATTAATTATCTTCACACTTGCTCAAGACGAGCAAGGATTTGAGTGTGGGGGATATGTTGGGAGGCCTTTTAGGCCCTTGTAATAAATAATAATACATTATACACTAGCATAAGAATGTATGAATACATGTAATAAAGTAAGTAAATGCATGTAGAGTATAAATGAAACCTAACAAAGGATTATTTGGATTATGTGCAACCACTCCAACCATCTCTCTATTGTATATATGCTCATGAAGATGGAATACAAACTCGATTGGTTAACCTTCTCAAATACTTATATCTTCTTGAGTATGGGTGTGTTTCTAATATTCTTGCTATAATGTAGCTCTGCTTTCTTGAATGGTTGCCTCTAATACCTTGACAACAACAATGCCAATGCTGACACTTAGTACCCCTTGAGACTAGGTACACTCTCCTCTTGTCCACTTAAACCATGCTTGAGCACTTTTCAAATTTCTTCAACTACCAATGTATATTGGTAACAATGTTTCTTTCTCAAGAAAAAACCATCAATAACACCAAGACCAAACATCTAATGAGAGTGTTTTTCTTCTTTCTTACCGAAGAATTAGAAAAGCAATTCTTTTCTCCAAAACATCTCCTTTTTTGTAAGTTTTCCTTTCCCTTCCAACTCACTTTCAAGAACAATTAAAATATTTAAATAGGCTTAGGGTGAAATTAGGACAAGTGTTAAAAACATTTAAAGTCATATAATAGGTGTTTAATAGGTTAAACTTCTCCATCTTGAGTATTAGACATTAATTCAACTCTATAACCTTATTCCCCTTCTTTATTGAGACATGTGTGTCATACACCTTGTAGTGTTGTAGTCTAATAGAGAATAAATGCATTGCTGAGCAAAGAATAAATGGAGTTCCCTAGTGGAGTAGAGAATACATGCAATGGTGTAGTGTGATAGAGAATAAATGCAGTGCATAGTAGATAATAAATGCAGTGCTCTAGTGGAGCTGAGAATAAATGCAGTGTTTTAATGGGGAATAAAATAAATGCATTGATGATCAAGAATAAATGTAGACCAATGGAAAAGAATATATGCATAGTCGTAATAGGAATAAATGAAGAGCAGTGGCAGAGAATAAATGCAAAACATTGGCAAGGAATTGTAAATGTGTTGACCTGCACAGAGTAGATCTAGCTAAACAATGATACACACATTTGCAGAGAGAATTGGAAAAAGAAGAAGGAGGGAAAGAATGGAAAGAATTATCATTAACCGTTGTGAATAATGAATAATTTACACATGATATACTATGTATAACTCAATGAGTTCGAATTGAGGTGAACCAAGTCACCATAGTGGTGGTCTAGAGTGATCTGGACACACACCAATAGTTATAGGAGTGAACTGCCACCTATTCTAGTCTCTCAGGCAGTTACGTGAGTGAACTGCCACCTAGTTGAGTTAACTAGTCAACTAGTCTTCAGTTAACTGACTGAACAGAAAGTAGTGAGGAGTTAACTCAAGGAATCAAGGCTAATGTGCCACTTTGGTGATGATACCAAGGCAAGGTCGAATTAGCATGGTGATGATCCCAATGTTGCATGGTGATGATCCCAATGCAACATCTAAACTCAACTCAACTAGTCAAACTGAAGTGTGAACTGAAAGAGAATATTCTCCAAGTGAAATATTCTCTCCTAAAATATAGGAGACTGGATAATGACTAATTATGACTAATAAACAAATAAAAACCTTAGGAAAAAGAAATCCTAGGTGTGTGTTGAAGTAACTCCAACAGGAATAACTTGTTCGTGATTTCTAGTATGTAGAAATGGAAAATTATAAATGGTTAGTTTTATTATGCCTATTTATTTAGTGCTAGGGCTAGAGGAAAACATAGGGTGTAGGTTTTATCTCATTGTTGTGCTGCAAAAATTTCTCCAAAATTATTCTACTGTTGAAAACTCTTATTGAGAGCATAGAGATTATGTGTTGTAACCATTTAGCTGTTGATTAATACATAGAGTATTTTTTAAAGTGTGAAGTTTTTCTCTTAGACTAGCCTTCTCGAGGAAATCTTGTTGTCTATGGCTTGTTGTTGTAACACACCCTAGACTCACTTATGGGAAACTGTCACTGCAATTCCATCTTTGTATATATTGTATTTTAAAATTATTTAATCTTACTCATAAATACGCGGATAACATAAACAATTATGTCCAACATGACTCTTATACCAACTATAATAATATTCCCTACATATGATAAAATTTTGCAGTATAAATAAACTGCAGTCTCATGTATAACACATAATAATATAAAAAAATATACACGTACACAACATAATAGAATTCATCATATAAAAAGAGATTATACATAACATAAAATATATAATAAGAACACTTTTATTTTTATAAAATCATCAAGTCGCTAGAGATCTCAGATGTTCCACCTAGCCATAGACATCATTGTTCTAGATCTCTCAATAGCAGGTCACCCTCGATATGGTACTATAACTTCACGAGGGAAAAGGATACCTAATCCAACTAAGGGCTCATAGTCATAATAAGAAATGGCTAGGTCAAGGTACCAAACTCCTGCAACAATTCCAACCACACTCGCATCCTTCTTAGCCTACACAACCCAAGAAAGTGTACCCCCTTCTCTGCTCTGTAAGGCCTCATGTTGTACCACTTCTCTTCCAGGGCTCCACCACAAGTTGTCTAGGAAGTCTCAGAGTTGTGGCCTTAGAATCTCTAGATGCTATAATAGAGTCTTCAGGGACCCTCCAGGGCTCACATCAAGAGGAACCTATATTAGACTATTACAACCTTATTTTCCACGTAGGGACACATGGAAGACGCATTGATATTTTCCTTCTAAGACACACTCTTCTTCTTGGATTTTTGAGGGAGGTCACACTCTAACTTACTAGAAAAGTGAGATCGATCATGAGCTGCATAGCTGAAAACATGCAACCAATCGTTAGTTGCACCATTGCATCTTGTGACTGCCCTTGTAGCCTTTTATAATTGGTGAGTTACGAGGAGATCAACACTAGGTGAACTTTTTCTCTCATGATATAAACTTAGTAACTCTCAATATAGTCTAGGTTCACTAAGTTCTAGAGATCTAAAAGCATCTCATAGCCTCCTCCATAAATATATATAAAGAAGGCATTCCAAGGGCAAGGGAGGAAGAATTTACCATAGGTTTATGATGCATAAATTTTAGAGGATCTCTTCTACATGATTTGGTCTTTATACTGGATCAACCTTGCTTGTGTTAGGGATAAGGATGATTTGGAGCAAGGACCCGGTAGCAATTCAATCATGACTCAAGGTAATTACATGATTGATGTAAAATTTCTCCATTTATGAATATAGATCTACTTAGTTTTCCCCTTCAAATGTTGTTGTATTCAATCATAAATGATAGATCTAGTCTTACCTTGAGTAGATTGGATAGATCCAGTTTAGATTTACAATTTCCTAATGTCTAGAGAGGTTTGAGGATAGGCATTTGTTGTCTCATTACGCGCACGAAGCATGTGGCAGGAGTTGGAGCTAGATATTTGGTGTTGCATCAACCAAGATACGCAAGGACAATCACTTGATCATAAGGTATGTTTTCTCTCTCTTCTCATAAATAGGAATAAATATGTTAGATCTATAGAATGTTTTGTAGTGGTCTATCATATAGTTTGTCTCCAATCACGTGCATATCCAAAGGAGTGTTCACATATTAGTGGAGGAGAATTCTTTACAACAGAACTGGGGAAGGATTTTTTATTCTTCCTTAGTTTTGGATAACCCCTTTCTCTTTTCATTTTTGAAAATCGTCTTGAGTTTTTTTATCTTCCTCATCACTCAGAGAGGGATCATGTCTCTTGGATTTGTCAAATCAGATATAGATCAATGCTTTCCCCTTTAATTTTTCAAATGATCGTTCTCTTCCTTTAGGCACCAGAACGGTCGGTCACAAGCTGCACCTGTATAGCCCACAACCACCTACCTAAATGTTACACATTATTTTGGTCACCCCTGTGATCAACTGACGATATGTTCATAACCCACTTCTATGTTCCTTGAATATACTAAATGATACTTTCTCCATGAGAAAAAGTGAATCATCTTTCTTTTCTTAAAAACCATATCAAAGGAGATCGTCGCACCCTGCTAAGTACTTGGGGTGCGATGATGCTTGATCGTCGCATGCTGCACAAAAACTGGATTGCGGCATCGCTGCATGCCGCCTATGCATAGGGTGTGACGATGCCCAAACAAGAGAAAAATGTGAAATTCACGAAATTTTTAGAAGGGAATCTTCTAGAAGATGAGGTAGCCTCCGATCAGTTTGGATCTTACTCGCTTTTATGATTTAGTGGGATCATCCTATTCTCCTCATCCATCCCTCTTTCACCCTATATAAATATGGATCTCTCATGGGAAAGGCTAGGATGGCTTATGCATGAAGAATTATGTTGAATATTGTACTTGTGATAACTTTTCTTTAGATTTATAAGCCAGGTTGTGAATGCTCTTCATCAAAAGCATTGGATCAAAGGTGTGTGTGTTGATGTAAAGGGCCATTGGAATGGACCTTGCAACATCAATGAATGGGTTGTATTCTCCACTTTCATTCAATATAATCCAATAATACATTTCTTCCCTATAAAGGTGTCTCTACTTTTATTGTATAACTCCTTGATCTTATACATAGAATTCATTGGAATATATATATCGTTGTTCTCTCTCTTTGTTGGTTTGTGATTTTTTAGAATGTTCAACATCCCACAAACCCAAAGATGGAGCAAGGACGAAACTAGCGAGGATCAAACGTCGTTTAAATGGTATGTCATTTGTCCCTCTCTTAACTAGTTTACATTACAATGAAATCTAAGGAAAAGTTCGTATTCTGCCCTGTTTTGTTTTAGCTTCTTGTTGAAGTTAGGGAGATTAGTTTGTGTCCACACTTACCGATTTTTCTGATAACAAAATTGGTGACCATACTAGTTCGGTCCCATATGAACCTTTCAATGTTTGTTTTACGAGTCCAAAGAAAGAAAACTCACGGGCTTTTCATGTTTAGAGAGTCTCAAAAACTCTTAAAGAAAACTACAAAATATCATTTTTCGTAAGTTAGTCTGACGAGATCGAAAAAGAGATAATCTACTGCTCGTCAGACATTTTCTTCAAATACTTTTACGAGCGTGAAAAGAACAAGGTCATTTTGCTATCTTTTCATATTTAGGGAGCTTGAAAAGAGCTTAAAGGAGACTCCATAGGGTTCATTTTTTGTATTACCATTACAAGTCCGAAAAAACAATAAAAGGTTACTCTATTACATTCTCATAGTTTCACAAGCATGAGAAATAATTAAGACCATGCTCAGAGTTTTTCCTGAAAAATCCTAAAATTATATGTACATCATAAAAACATGCAAAAACGACCAAAAAGGAAGGATCCATATCAAAAGTATGGTCCTTACATCTCTCAACCTATAATAGGGACACTTTGCAAATTTCATTAGGTTTAGGGAATAGGTAAAACTCTAATGGTTGCACTCTACATAATTGTTGGGCCGCGACCTAGTCTTTAGGTGATTTTTCTTTAAACTCTTTGAACTATGCTTTCTCATATTTGTAATTTCCTAGTCTTACAAGCCTATCAAAGGTCTGGTAACCTAGATCTAGTCCCTGTTTGAGATTGTCTTTGTTGTTTGTGTTTTCAATGCAAATTTGAAATGTTTGAGTATTTTTGGCTGGCTTGCTTGTTGATGAGAGATTATTTCCTAGTGAGTAGTGACCTAGACTGCATCTCCAATAGGGTTGTTCAAATTTAATAGTGATTCTTGGTTCCCTTCATGTTCAATTTACATGTGTTGAAAATGTTTTGCTTCGCTGGATCATTTTTCTAAGTTTTAGGTTTTTAATCCCATATAGACATTGGATTGTGCCTGGTATCATCACTACCAATATCAAAAAAATCTTATGATTCTATTTGATAGTTTAGTTTGTAAATTTATTTTCTTAATTAGATTAAGGAAAGGTTGCATTTCAAAAAATGCAAAAAAAATGTGTGTTAGGTTAAAGATTTTGAGGGTTTTAAAAGATTGCATTGTGTGGTTAGTGTTTGAGAATATTATTTATTTGCGTGGATTGTGTTGAGTGGATATTAAGAGTGTGAGATTTCCTTTGTGGTTTAAAAAAATATGAAAAAGATAAAATCCCTCTTCCTTTCCTTTAGATAGAGTTCATCGAAAGAGAAAGTTGCCTTGTTTGCATACATGTTTTTTTCTTTTGGAATGGAAAGCATCAAAACATTTGTGTTGCATGCATTTTTTGTTGAATAATCAACAAATTAAGAAGAAAAAATACTTAATTTAAAATTTATTAGACCTTTTTCTTCATAGAAAACCAATGTTAGCTTAGGATTTAGGCCCTTGACGTAGGATTGGAGAGTAAATTCTCCAAGGACACCAAACCGAACCTAGAAGTCACTAGTGAGTGGATCAACCTATTATCACAAAGTGTGTGTCGGGAAGCTCCTGTACCATAGGATTTAAGCATAAGGTTGCATTGGGGCAAGTAGAGTGATATCACTTCTCTGCCTATCTTGGTGTTTTGTCTTGCCCCACACTATTATTATTATTATATTAAATAATAATAATAAGGAAGGATAATCATAATAAATAATTCAAGTGGATCCTAAGGATCCAAGTTTTGTGATTCTATATAAGGAGGGAAAGAAAGAGATGGAAGGTATTTCTCTTTTGCATATCTCTCTTTGGCTAAAGCTATGTAAAGAGGGAAAGGATAAGGATTCCCTGGCATGGTAGTAGATTGAGGGCTTGACACTCACTTGTAGCAAGGTATACGATTGGGTGGAGAGTCGTCCCCCGCTTACGGTTACCATTGGTAAGATTGAAGATCAAGTGTTCCTATATTTTTGAAAACATCGGATTAAGGTATGTTGGTTCCAGGTATGTTCCTCACCTCTTCTTTTCTCTAAGTGGATTAAATTTCATTAGGGTTTCCCTTGTTAAAAATCAATGGTTATTTAGTTAGGTAAATTATGTATTTTTCTTTGTTTAGAATTCCGGGCCATTACATATGGTTACAGAGAATTGGTTCCAACCCTCAAGGCCAATGGGACTTCCCAATTAAGTTAGCTGAATATAAAATTGTAGATATGAAAATATAAATCTCGAATAAAATTGCATATAAATAGAGATCTCAATTTTTTTTTTTTGAAGAAGATGTATATGTACATGACTAAACGACATGTGAAGAAGATATATATTGTACATGACTAAACGACATGTGAAGAAGATATATCTTGTACATGACTAAACGACCTAATAAATATATGAGTGTTATCTCCTTTATGTTCAGTGATCAAATTTTTGGTTCTGGTTTACAAGTTGCAAGTCAAGAAAAATATAGAATAGTAGGAGTTATGTTTACCTAGTTGATCTTGTTAGTAGTTATATGCTTGTATCAAAGATTAAGCCATGCATGTCTAAGTAAGAACTAATTCAGATTGTAACTGCTGATGGCTCATTAAATCAGTTAAAGTTGAACTAGATGGCTCATTAAATCAGTTAAAGTGGAACTAGCTATAGTCACCATGAATGTATTTAATGTGTAATCATTTGGGGTCATATTGTTATTTCAGAGGGCGTATTTTGAATGCATTTTGATACAATATAGGGTTTACTTAAAATTCGTGACTGTTTAAATAAAAAAATTTGAGATCTTCCCATTGGTAATAGACCATGCAACCACATTCAAGAGCATTCACAACCTGGCTTTTGCTTTCTAAGCCAGGTTGTGAATGCTCTTCATCAAAATCATTGGATCAAAGGTGTGTGTGTTGAAGTAAAGGGCCATTGGAAGGGACCTTGCAACATCAAGGAATGGGTTGTATTCTCCACTTTCATTCAATATAATCCAATAATACATTTCTTCCCTATAAAGGTGTCTCTACTTTTATTGTATAACTCCTTGATCTTATAGATAGACTTCATTGGAATATATATATTGTTGTTCTCTCTCTTTGTTGGTTTGTGATTTCTTAGCATGTTAAACATCCCACTAACCCAAAGATGGAGCAAGGACGAAACTAGCGAGGATAAAACTTCGTGTAAATGGTATGCCATTTGTCCCTCTTTGAACTAGTTTACATTACAATGAAATCTAAGGAGAATTTTGTATTCTGCCCTATTTTGTTCTAGCTTCTTGTTGAAGTTAGAGAAATTAGTTTGTGTCCACACTTACCGATTTGTCTGATAACAAAATTGGCGACCATACTGGTTCGGTCCCATATGAACCTATGAATGCTTGTTTTACGAGTCCAAAGAAAGAAAAATCAGGGGTTTTCATGATTAGAGAGTCTCAAAAACTCTTAAAGAAAACTACAAAATGTCATTTTTCATAAGTTAGATTGACGAGACCGAAAAAGAGATAATCTACTGCTCGTTAGAAGTTTTCTTCAAATACTTTTGCAAGCGTGAAAAGAACAAGGCCATTCGGCTATCTTTTCATATTTAGGGAGCTTGAAAAGAGCTTAAAGGAGACTCCATAGGGTTCGTTTTTTGTATTACCATTACGAGTCCAAAAAAGCGATAAAAGGTTACTCGATTACATTCTCATAATTTCACGAGCGTGAGAAATAATTAAGACCATGCTCAGAGTTTTTCTTGAAAAACCCTAAAAGTATATGTACATCATAAAAACACTCAAAAATGACCCAAAAGGAAGGATCCATATCAAAAGTACGGTCCTCAGATCTCTCAACCTGTAATAGGGACACTTTGCAAAGTTCATTAGGTTTAGGGAATAGGTAAAACACTAATGGTTGCACTCTACTTAATTGTTGGGTTGCGACCTAGTCTGTATGTGATTGTTTTTTAATCTCTTTGAACTATGCTTTCTCATATTTGTGATTTCCTAGTCTTACAAGCCTATCAAAGGTTTGGTAACTTGGATCTAGTCCTTGTTTGAGCTTGTCTTTGTTGCTTGTGTTTTCAATGCAAATTTTAAATGTTTGAGTATTTTTGGTTGGCTTGCCTGTTGATGAGAGATTGTTGCCTAGTGAGTAGTGACCTAGACTACATCTCCAATAGGTCTGTTCAAATATAATAATGATTCTTTGTTCCCTTTATGTTCAATTTATATGTGTTGAAAATGTTTTTCTTCACTGGATCATTTTTCTAATTTTGGGGTTTTTAATCCCATATAGACATTGGAGTGTGCCTCGTATCATCACTACCAATATCAAAAAATTCTTATCATTCTATTTGATGGTTTAGTTTGCAGATTTATTTTCTTAATTAGATTAAGGAAAGGTTGCATTTCAAAAAATGCAAAAAAAAAGTGTGTTAGGTTAAAGATTTTGAGGGTTTTAAAATATTGCATTGTGTGGTTAGTGTTTGAGAATATTATTTATTTGTGTGGATTGTGTTGAGCGGATATTAAGAGTGTGAGATTGCCTTTGTGGTTTAAAAAAATATGAAAAAGACAAAATCCCTCTTCCTTTCCTTTAGATAGAGTTCATCGAAAGAGAACGTTGCATTGTTTGCATACATGTTTTTTTCTTTTTTTCTTTTGGAACGGGAAGCATCAAAAAATTTGCGTTGCATGCATTTTCTCTTGAATAATCAACAAATTAAGAAAAAAAATGCTTAATTTAAAATCTATTTGACCTTTTTCTTCATAGAAAACCAATGTTAGCTTAGGATTTAGGCCCTTGACGTAGGATTGGAGAGTAAAATCTCTAAGGACACCAAACTGAACCTAGAAGTCACTAGTGAGTGGATAAACCTATTATCACAAAGTGTGTGTCGGGAAGCTCCTGTAGCATAGGAGTTAAGCATGAGTTTGCATTGGGGCAAGTAGAGTGATATCACTTCCTTTGCCCATCTTGGTGTTTTGTATTGCCCAACACTATTATTATATTAAATAATAATAATAATGAAGTATAATCATAATAAATAATTCAAGTGGATCCTAAGGATCCAAGTTTTGTGATTCTATATAAGGAGGGAAAGAAAGAGATGGAGGGTATTTCGCTTTTGCATATCTCTCTTTGGCTAAAGCTATGTAAAGAGGGAAAGGCTAAGGATTCCCTGACATGGTAGTAGATTGAGGGCTTGATGCTCACCTATAACAAGGTATACGATTGGGTGGAGAGTCATCCCCCACTCACTGTTACCATTGGTAAGATTCAAGATCAAGTGTTCCTATGTTTTTGAAAACATTGGATTAAGGTATGTTGGTTCCAGGTATGTTCCTCACCTCTTCTCTTCTCTGAGTGGATTAAATTTCATTAGGGTTTACCTTGTTAAAAATAAATGGTTATTTAGTTAGGTAAATTATGTATTTATCTTTGTTTAGAATTCCAAGCCATTACATATGGTTTTAGAGAATTGGTTCCAACCCTCAAGGCCTATGGGACTTCCCAATTAACTTAGCTAAATATAAAATTGTAGATATGAAAATATAAATCTGGAATAAAATTGCATATAAATAGAGATCTCAAGTTATTTTTTTTGAAGCAGATGTATTATGTACATGACTAAACAACCTGTGAAGAAGATATATCTTGTACATGACTAAACGACCTAATAAATATATGAGTGTTATCTCCTTTATGTTTAGTGATCAAATTTTTGGTTTTGGTTTACAAGTTGCAAGTCAAGAAAAATATAGAATGGTAGGAGCTATGTTTACCTAGTTGATCGTGTTAGTGGTTATATGCTTGTATCAAATATTAAGCCATTCATTTCTAAGTAAGAACTAATTCAGACTGAAAAAACTGATGGCTCATTAAATCAGTTAAAGTTGAACTAGATGGCTCATTAAATCAGTTAAATTCGAACTAGCTATAGTCACCACGAATTTATTTAATGTGTAATCATTTGGGGTCATATTGTTATTTTAGAGGGCGTATTCTGAATGCATTTTGATACAATATAGGGTTTACTTAAAAGTCCTGACTGTTTAAATAAAAAAAACTGAGATATTCCCATTGGTAATAGACCATGCAACCACATTCAAGAGTTATGTTTTGAAACAGTGGTGGATCCATTCTATCCCTAATTGAATCCAATTCCAGTCCTAGTTCCTTATATCTCAGCAGACCTTTCCAAAACTTGGAAATTTCCTCGCTAAGAGACATGTCTAGGGTAATAATTTTATTCTTGGTCTCTTCAGCCTGTATTCAACGATGTAGCTCTGCGTAACGAGTTTAAGAAGTGAGCAATCAACATTTGTTTCATTCGTGTCATATAGAAGTATTTACTATTGAACAAAAATGTTGAAGCATTTGAGGTCCAGGGGTTATCTAATGCAACTTACCATGTGTTGCATACAAAGTTCCTTGCCATGACATTGATTGTGAAAGTAATTGTTAATCCTGCAGATCAATCCACCACTAAATTTCTCATTCAGCTGCAGAATGGATATTTTATTGAAGCTGTGATCATGAGCTATGATACAAGATTGGGAGGCTATGCTGGAAGTCCTAGGCCTGAAGGTCCACAAACAACTTTGTGAGTATATTCACGGGTAGGTTGAAAAATGGGTTGAAGTTTCCTATGCATTAGTGTAATATACCAGATATAAAAAGTATGCAGAACATAAATAAAATGCTAGAAATGGCAGAATAACAACAATATAACCAGAACAATCACCACAATAACACT
>SNQJ01S0014977.1:308937-326083 GCA_010110895.2 Picea sitchensis | reverse complement strand
GTGAAGAAGATATATCTTGTACATGACTAAACGACCTAATAAATATATGAGTGTTATCTCCTTTATGTTCAGTGATCAAATTTTTGGTTCTGGTTTACAAGTTGCAAGTCAAGAAAAATATAGAATAGTAGGAGTTATGTTTACCTAGTTGATCTTGTTAGTAGTTATATGCTTGTATCAAAGATTAAGCCATGCATGTCTAAGTAAGAACTAATTCAGATTGTAACTGCTGATGGCTCATTAAATCAGTTAAAGTTGAACTAGATGGCTCATTAAATCAGTTAAAGTGGAACTAGCTATAGTCACCATGAATGTATTTAATGTGTAATCATTTGGGGTCATATTGTTATTTCAGAGGGCGTATTTTGAATGCATTTTGATACAATATAGGGTTTACTTAAAATTCGTGACTGTTTAAATAAAAAAATTTGAGATCTTCCCATTGGTAATAGACCATGCAACCACATTCAAGAGCATTCACAACCTGGCTTTTGCTTTCTAAGCCAGGTTGTGAATGCTCTTCATCAAAATCATTGGATCAAAGGTGTGTGTGTTGAAGTAAAGGGCCATTGGAAGGGACCTTGCAACATCAAGGAATGGGTTGTATTCTCCACTTTCATTCAATATAATCCAATAATACATTTCTTCCCTATAAAGGTGTCTCTACTTTTATTGTATAACTCCTTGATCTTATAGATAGACTTCATTGGAATATATATATTGTTGTTCTCTCTCTTTGTTGGTTTGTGATTTCTTAGCATGTTAAACATCCCACTAACCCAAAGATGGAGCAAGGACGAAACTAGCGAGGATAAAACTTCGTGTAAATGGTATGCCATTTGTCCCTCTTTGAACTAGTTTACATTACAATGAAATCTAAGGAGAATTTTGTATTCTGCCCTATTTTGTTCTAGCTTCTTGTTGAAGTTAGAGAAATTAGTTTGTGTCCACACTTACCGATTTGTCTGATAACAAAATTGGCGACCATACTGGTTCGGTCCCATATGAACCTATGAATGCTTGTTTTACGAGTCCAAAGAAAGAAAAATCAGGGGTTTTCATGATTAGAGAGTCTCAAAAACTCTTAAAGAAAACTACAAAATGTCATTTTTCATAAGTTAGATTGACGAGACCGAAAAAGAGATAATCTACTGCTCGTTAGAAGTTTTCTTCAAATACTTTTGCAAGCGTGAAAAGAACAAGGCCATTCGGCTATCTTTTCATATTTAGGGAGCTTGAAAAGAGCTTAAAGGAGACTCCATAGGGTTCGTTTTTTGTATTACCATTACGAGTCCAAAAAAGCGATAAAAGGTTACTCGATTACATTCTCATAATTTCACGAGCGTGAGAAATAATTAAGACCATGCTCAGAGTTTTTCTTGAAAAACCCTAAAAGTATATGTACATCATAAAAACACTCAAAAATGACCCAAAAGGAAGGATCCATATCAAAAGTACGGTCCTCAGATCTCTCAACCTGTAATAGGGACACTTTGCAAAGTTCATTAGGTTTAGGGAATAGGTAAAACACTAATGGTTGCACTCTACTTAATTGTTGGGTTGCGACCTAGTCTGTATGTGATTGTTTTTTAATCTCTTTGAACTATGCTTTCTCATATTTGTGATTTCCTAGTCTTACAAGCCTATCAAAGGTTTGGTAACTTGGATCTAGTCCTTGTTTGAGCTTGTCTTTGTTGCTTGTGTTTTCAATGCAAATTTTAAATGTTTGAGTATTTTTGGTTGGCTTGCCTGTTGATGAGAGATTGTTGCCTAGTGAGTAGTGACCTAGACTACATCTCCAATAGGTCTGTTCAAATATAATAATGATTCTTTGTTCCCTTTATGTTCAATTTATATGTGTTGAAAATGTTTTTCTTCACTGGATCATTTTTCTAATTTTGGGGTTTTTAATCCCATATAGACATTGGAGTGTGCCTCGTATCATCACTACCAATATCAAAAAATTCTTATCATTCTATTTGATGGTTTAGTTTGCAGATTTATTTTCTTAATTAGATTAAGGAAAGGTTGCATTTCAAAAAATGCAAAAAAAAAGTGTGTTAGGTTAAAGATTTTGAGGGTTTTAAAATATTGCATTGTGTGGTTAGTGTTTGAGAATATTATTTATTTGTGTGGATTGTGTTGAGCGGATATTAAGAGTGTGAGATTGCCTTTGTGGTTTAAAAAAATATGAAAAAGACAAAATCCCTCTTCCTTTCCTTTAGATAGAGTTCATCGAAAGAGAACGTTGCATTGTTTGCATACATGTTTTTTTCTTTTTTTCTTTTGGAACGGGAAGCATCAAAAAATTTGCGTTGCATGCATTTTCTCTTGAATAATCAACAAATTAAGAAAAAAAATGCTTAATTTAAAATCTATTTGACCTTTTTCTTCATAGAAAACCAATGTTAGCTTAGGATTTAGGCCCTTGACGTAGGATTGGAGAGTAAAATCTCTAAGGACACCAAACTGAACCTAGAAGTCACTAGTGAGTGGATAAACCTATTATCACAAAGTGTGTGTCGGGAAGCTCCTGTAGCATAGGAGTTAAGCATGAGTTTGCATTGGGGCAAGTAGAGTGATATCACTTCCTTTGCCCATCTTGGTGTTTTGTATTGCCCAACACTATTATTATATTAAATAATAATAATAATGAAGTATAATCATAATAAATAATTCAAGTGGATCCTAAGGATCCAAGTTTTGTGATTCTATATAAGGAGGGAAAGAAAGAGATGGAGGGTATTTCGCTTTTGCATATCTCTCTTTGGCTAAAGCTATGTAAAGAGGGAAAGGCTAAGGATTCCCTGACATGGTAGTAGATTGAGGGCTTGATGCTCACCTATAACAAGGTATACGATTGGGTGGAGAGTCATCCCCCACTCACTGTTACCATTGGTAAGATTCAAGATCAAGTGTTCCTATGTTTTTGAAAACATTGGATTAAGGTATGTTGGTTCCAGGTATGTTCCTCACCTCTTCTCTTCTCTGAGTGGATTAAATTTCATTAGGGTTTACCTTGTTAAAAATAAATGGTTATTTAGTTAGGTAAATTATGTATTTATCTTTGTTTAGAATTCCAAGCCATTACATATGGTTTTAGAGAATTGGTTCCAACCCTCAAGGCCTATGGGACTTCCCAATTAACTTAGCTAAATATAAAATTGTAGATATGAAAATATAAATCTGGAATAAAATTGCATATAAATAGAGATCTCAAGTTATTTTTTTTGAAGCAGATGTATTATGTACATGACTAAACAACCTGTGAAGAAGATATATCTTGTACATGACTAAACGACCTAATAAATATATGAGTGTTATCTCCTTTATGTTTAGTGATCAAATTTTTGGTTTTGGTTTACAAGTTGCAAGTCAAGAAAAATATAGAATGGTAGGAGCTATGTTTACCTAGTTGATCGTGTTAGTGGTTATATGCTTGTATCAAATATTAAGCCATTCATTTCTAAGTAAGAACTAATTCAGACTGAAAAAACTGATGGCTCATTAAATCAGTTAAAGTTGAACTAGATGGCTCATTAAATCAGTTAAATTCGAACTAGCTATAGTCACCACGAATTTATTTAATGTGTAATCATTTGGGGTCATATTGTTATTTTAGAGGGCGTATTCTGAATGCATTTTGATACAATATAGGGTTTACTTAAAAGTCCTGACTGTTTAAATAAAAAAAACTGAGATATTCCCATTGGTAATAGACCATGCAACCACATTCAAGAGTTATGTTTTGAAACAGTGGTGGATCCATTCTATCCCTAATTGAATCCAATTCCAGTCCTAGTTCCTTATATCTCAGCAGACCTTTCCAAAACTTGGAAATTTCCTCGCTAAGAGACATGTCTAGGGTAATAATTTTATTCTTGGTCTCTTCAGCCTGTATTCAACGATGTAGCTCTGCGTAACGAGTTTAAGAAGTGAGCAATCAACATTTGTTTCATTCGTGTCATATAGAAGTATTTACTATTGAACAAAAATGTTGAAGCATTTGAGGTCCAGGGGTTATCTAATGCAACTTACCATGTGTTGCATACAAAGTTCCTTGCCATGACATTGATTGTGAAAGTAATTGTTAATCCTGCAGATCAATCCACCACTAAATTTCTCATTCAGCTGCAGAATGGATATTTTATTGAAGCTGTGATCATGAGCTATGATACAAGATTGGGAGGCTATGCTGGAAGTCCTAGGCCTGAAGGTCCACAAACAACTTTGTGAGTATATTCACGGGTAGGTTGAAAAATGGGTTGAAGTTTCCTATGCATTAGTGTAATATACCAGATATAAAAAGTATGCAGAACATAAATAAAATGCTAGAAATGGCAGAATAACAACAATATAACCAGAACAATCACCACAATAACACTGAAATGATATAAGAATAACAACAGAAATAACACTTTGATTCTGAGAGAACTGTTTACGGGCCTCTTCGAGGGGGAAACCTCCAATCGAGTAGCACTCTATTACAATAATATCCAATCTAGGGTTCTCATACCCTCGACTCCTATTTATACTAAATACGTTTATCAAAAGAAGCATCTAGAGGAAGATCCTTCTAGAAGCGGAAGCTTCTATTAGGTCTTCTTACATTCGATTTATTCTATTTTATAGAAAGGCCTTATTAATATTGACCTTTATTACATTCGACTATATTGTTTTATCTATGTGCGGGTTAGGACCCAACATGTGTGCCCCCTTAAAAACAACATTGTCCTCAAGAGTTGAGATGTGGAAATTGCTGCAGAATGGTAGCTGGTTCCCAAGTGGCATCTGCTGGAGTTGTATCTTTCCACTAGACTAACAATTCCTTGATGGTTCTCTAATGCAGGCGATGCTCACGCTGGTCCAAAATTGCTTGTGGTTGTAGCCAAATGGATCCTTCTTTGGCTAACTCGGGAAGTTTGGTTTGAATTTGGCACTTAGTTCCAATCACCTTCTTTAAGCATGAAACATTAAACACATGATGTAGCTTAGAATGACTGGGCAAAGATAACTGATAGGCCACCTATCCCACATGCTTGAGAATGGTATAATGATCTGTAGGATCTTTTAAATGACTATGGTTGAGTTTTAATTTTGCATGCGTTAATTCACCATTTGAGAAACTTAGTGAAAGAATGAGGAAAGAAGAGGAAATATAACAGCCATATACACATATGCAGATCTGAAATGAAATAATAGACAACAAACCATAAGCACGCAGATTGATAACGAAGTTCGGCACAACTTTTGCCTACGTCTCCAGGCCTTTTCTTTGTGGGGGTGGCTTCTTTATTTCTGTTCAAAAGCTCAAAAGTACATCGCTGCAATGCCAAATGGCTACAAGACTGATCTGGTCATGTTCTCCCAGATCTCTAGAACCCTGCAATGAAAACGACACGCAAAATGGACGTTCCAAGCTCCCAGAAATGGTCCAACAACGTCTCCTTCTCAAAAGCTTCTTTGCATCAAACTGACTTTGGCTCGACTTTTCTTCTGCATAACTCTGCTCTGACTGCTCCCAAGAATTTGGGCTCCAAAAATAGCCAATATCCCCCAAAAATGGAGAGAATCAGTCAAAAATAGGCATATTAATAACAAAAAACCCAAATTTTGTTATAATAACCCACTTCATAAAGTTCATTTGGGCGCAGCCCCTGATTCCTTGCGCGCGCACCTCTGGCATGGTCGTATGGGGGGCCATGTGGCCACGCTCCCATGCGCTGGATCCCTCTTCCCGCTGTCTCTCGGTCGTGGTGCATAGGCATATGGCCACAGGCTTGTCTGTTGTATAACCGCGCGCTCCCGTCGGGTCGGCTCCGGGTCACGTGGCATCGGTTATAAGTTGGCACGAGACTAGGGGCTAGCCCCTATCCCGTACTCCGCACTCCCGTCAAGTCATATGGTATATCCATGCGATCGTGGTATGGGTGTATGGTTTTAATATAACCGTGAGCTGTAGGCATTGTTCATATAACATATAATACGCCCGCGGGCTAGGGCTAGGCCCCAACCCTTACCCCCGCCAACGAAAACCTTAAACAACTTCAAATAAAAATTCGGCCATATAGTTAATAAGAACCACCGGTGGGGTGGGTGGCTAGCCCAGCCCTGCCAGTCCTTACCTCGGAGACAGGTCGCGGGGTCGACCCCCGTGCACGCCACACAAATTTTGAAAAAAACCATAACTAACCACAGGGTGCCACGTGGCATCCCTTGACTGGGCCACGTGGCACCTTTCCAACCAATCAGAACATGCCACGTGTCAACTGCAGATTGGACCATGTGCTGCCACCTGTCAATCGTACTGCCACCTCAACCTGCCACGTCAACCCTGCCGTACTGCTCTGTCATCCTGCCACGTCAGCTGTTGACGTCACCCGTGCCACGTGTCACCCTTTCAGTGGTGATAGGTGTCACCTCCGGATAGGTCCAACCGTACGACCAAACGATCAAATCTGCATGTCACGTGTCACTTCCTGGAGCCGCCATGTGTCGCTGTACGAAACTGCCATGTGTCACTGTACGGACCTGCCACGTCAGCGTACGAACATGCCACGTCAGCGTCCGTATAGACTGTACGGACTGCACAGTCAGCAATGTTTTTGCCTGTTTAACTTATCGAACAGAACGCGATATATTCTCCATACGGAGCCCGTTTGACAAAGTAAATATACCACCGGAATCAGGAAGATGAGATGAACGCAATGGGACAGGTTTCGTCACATTCTGAGAACTTTCATTTTTGAGCATTTTTCAAGCCCTATCAGGCTTCTGGATCCGATTTCAGATCATATAAGGACCATAAAATTTGGGCGCTAGCTTCTGACAATGCTTGACCTTGAGGAAATTTTTCTTGTAAGATTGCAGTCGAATAAACACCTGATCCCCTTCTGCAAATTGACGTTCAGAGCGACCTTGATCTGCTTGTTTCTTCATGTGATTTTGTGCCATGACCAAATTCTCTTTGAGAGTACAAGGAATAGCCTCTTGAACTGTAAGCGTTTGGTCAACCGCCTGGACCTTTGAGACACCAGGTAAGTATGAGAGAGCTGAAGGTGGTTTTTTCCATATACCGCTTCAAAAGGAGTCATGTGTGTAGCTGTATGGTATGAAGTGTTGTACCACCATTCAGTTAGGGGTAACCATTGAGCCCATTGATTTTTATTTTCTGAGGAAAAACACCTCAAATATGTTTCCAAACACTTGTTGACAACTTCCGTTTGACCATCAGTCTGGGGATGATAAGTTGTGTTGAGATGAAAATGGGTGCCTTCTAGCTTGAACAGTTCTTGCCAAAAATTGCTTGTGAAAGTTGGGTTGTGATTAGAAACAATAGAATGCGACATGCCTTGAAGCTTGAAGACCTGATCCATGAAAAGTTGAGCCACTGTGGATGCTATAAATGGGTGTTGAAGAGCACATAAATGCGCATACCTGGAAAGATGATCAACAATCACCATGATGACTGATTTATTTCCCGATTTGGGTAAGCCTGTAATAAAATCCATAGAAATATCCCTCCAAATAGCAGGTGGAATCAGAAGTGGTTGTAGTGTGCCCGAAGATTTGGCTGTTTTGCCCTTGTTTCTTTGACACACATCACATTCAATGAAAAAATTATGAATGTCTTGTTTCATGCCATCCCAGAAAAAAGAGCGTTTGAACCTATCATAGGTTTTGGTAAACCCAGAGTGCCCAATTGTGGGTGTAGCATGAAGCTTAGAAAGTACCGTAGATTTAAGTTTTGATTGTTTACTTAAATACAAACGACCTTTGTATCGAAGTTCATCATGGAGCCAAGAGTACCCTGGGGAAGATGGAGCATTGGACTACAATTGTTGGATCAGTTGTGAGCTTTTGGGATCTTGTAGCCATTCCTAGTGAACTGCTTGGAGCCAATCTGGTACAATGAAGGAAAGAGAAAAAATGGATCATTCATCTTCATATTTTCGGGAAAATGCATCCGCAACCACATTTTCTTTGCCTTTCTTGTAAATGATCTCATAATCATATCCAAAGATCTTGGTCACCCACTTTTGTTGCTCCGGGGAGGAAATGCGTTGTTCTAGAAAATACTTGAGGCTTTGATGGTCTTTATTAATTTGGAGGCGTTGCCCCAATAGATCAGAGTGCCACAGATCAATGACATGCATAATAGCCAACATTTCCTTTTCATAGATTGATTTGCCCAGATTTATTTCAGACAATTGCTTGCTGTTAAAGGCCAAAGGTCGACCCTCTTTCATAAAGACAACACCAATTCCTTTCCCTGAAGAATCACATTCCAAGACAAAGGTCTTGGTGAAATCAGGAAGGGCTAGGACTGGAGTGGTGCAAATGGCCCTCTTCAAGGTTTGAAAAGCTTGAGCAGCTGCTGGAGTCCAAGTGAAAGAGTTATTTTTTAGGAGTGCAGTGAGAGGTGCTGCAATCTTTCCATAATTCTTAACAAACTTGCGATAATAACTTGTTAAGCCCAGAAATCCACACAAGATTTTGAGAGTCTTTGGGTGAGGCCAATCTTGCATAGCTTCAATCTTTTTAGGATCCACCCTAACATCGTCCTTGCCAACCAGATGACCCAAGTACTCGACTTTTGAGGCACCAAAAGCACATTTAGACTGTTTCAGGAAAAGTTGGTGCTGAGAGAGTAGATGGAGAACTCGATCCACATGGGAAAGATGGTCTATCCAGATTTTTCTATAGATGAGGATATCATCAAAGAAAACCAAGACAAAATGATGGAGAAAATGATGAAAGACATGATTCACGAGGATTTGGAAGGTGGAGAGTGCATTACGCAAGCCAAAGGGAATGACAAAAACTCATAGTGGCCCTCATGAGTTATAAAGACAATCTTGGGAATGTCTACCTCTTTAATACGTATATGGTCGTAGCTAGAACGAAGATCAAGTTTAGTAAAGAATTGGGCACCACTCAATTCATCCAAGAGGTCATCAATGACATGAATGATAAATTTGTCTTTAATGGTAACTTTGTTGAGGGCACGGAAGTCAGGACAGATTCTCCAAGAACCTTGTTTCTTCAGGACCATGACCATAGGAGAAGAATATGGGCTTGTACAAGGGCAGATAACGCTTGCGTTAAGGAGTTCCTGGACCATTTTCTCAATTTCATTTTTTTGGGAAAAGGGGTGACGATACAAACGGATATTGGGAGGAAGGTTTCCTGATACAAGGGGAATGGAATGATCATGAACACCATGGGAAGGAGGGAGTCCCTAGGGAGTGGAAAATACCACTTGATGTTTAGAAATGACGAATTGGAGGTCTTGTGGCACCAAGGGTGTCTCCGTTGCTTGTATGGAATGGAGTTGGGCAATAACACCAGAATGACCTTTTTTGAGCATCTTTTCCATGAGATGGGAACTAATGATCTCAGGTGAACCGATGGTGATGCCTTCGAACTTATATTTTTGGCCCTCCTGGTCGAATTGCATGGTTAATTCCTTAAAATCCATGAGAATGGGACCCAAATTCCTTATCCAGTCTGCACCCAACACAATGTCACAACCACCGATGTCGATAGCAAACATATGATATTTCAGGTGGTAGTCACCAATTTGGAGACGCACATTTTCACAATGCCCTCCACATTTCATGGAGCCACCATTGGCAATCATGGTTTGGAAATTATTGACGGCATGGATGTACAAAATGAGTTTCTTGGGCAATGCGACAAAGAATAAAATTATGGGTGCTTCCACTATCAACCAGAATGATGACCTTCCTATGCTTGATGTATCCAATTATCTTGAGGGTTTGGGGAGCAGAGAAGCCAGTGAGAGCATTGAGGGAAATGACCGGTTCTACTTTGGGAGGGTTTGAGGGAGGGGTTATGTCAGTGGTTTCAGGTGACTCAGACACAAGGGGGGTTTCAACATCCTCTTCCAAAATATCCTCTGAGATGGCCATAAAAATATTTTGTTCCTTACACTTGTGGCCCGAGAATTATTTGTCATCACAATTATAACAAAGGCATTTGAGTTGGCATTCAACCATTTCAGCCCTGGTCAATTTTTGGATCTTTAGTGGAGCGAAGGGAGTAGTGGGATTTACTGTTTTAGTGCGAGGGATAAAGGAGGGTTTTCGGTTTTGAGAAGAGACAAATTTTTGTTCTTCTTTAGCTCTTTTAGTAACCTCCACCCAACTTTGAGGCAGAGCCATGAGGACATGGGCCCAAATATCATCCTTGAGGCCATTGATAAAACACTCTCAGAGAAAGACATCAAACATGCCCTTTGTCCGAAAAGCCAGGTGCTCAAAAGAAGCTATAAAATCTTCCACCGTTCCTGATTGTTTCAAATTTCTCAAACGACCCAAATGGTTGGTGTCAGTGTCAAAATGTTCATAAAGCTCTGTCACAAATTGTGTCCAAGAAATATATCCTTGACGAGAAGTTTTTCTCCATTGCCAACGTTCTTGATCTAGATGGAGAAAACCATACCGGAGTTTGTCCAAGTCATCTGTAATTTTGTATAAAGAGAAATACTGTTCCATTTGGGTTACCCAACCAGTAGGATCCGAGCCATCAAATTTGGTCACATCCACTCGTGGAAGGCGTAGGTCACGTTGAAAGTGATGGTGCTGAAAGTTAGAGGAATGTTTCGGTTTAGTATCTAAAGGTGGGTTAGATAAAGGGTTATCTGTAGGGATATGCACCTTGGTGCAGAGCATCGAAATGACAGATTCAAGTTGGGTAGTCAGGTCTTGTTTGATCTCCTCCATTGAGGATCGCATGGTTGTAGTGATGGCGACAACATTGGCACTGAGTTGTTTCACTTCTTGTTAGGTCTCGGTGAAATTAGATTGCAAGGTATTGAAGCGAGCTTCCAGGTATTGGCTGTGGGTATGGGCCGTGATGATGAGGGAAACGAAATGGGGTGGGTGGGTTCAAAAATTTTGCTGAAAAATGATATGTATGAATTTGATAAGGGCGAAGAGGTGAATCCAATGGAATATGTCTCAAATAATGGTGCAAAAATTTCCATACTTGTTTTTTTTTTACACCTACGGAGTTATACTCCGGTCTGAAGAATAATGTAGTGATGAAATGCCCAAATGATTAAACATGAAGAAATTTGTAGTGATTTGGCAACCCTAGCATAGTTGTGCACCAGTAGATCTTGTTTGTTTTAATTTGTTTATGTTTCTGTCCCCAAGGGTTAGGTATTCAAGGGTTCTACAGACAAGGGTTTTCCTTGTGCTATAGCTCTCTGATATACGTGTGGGGTCCAATAGTAATACTCGGCCCAATATCTCAGGGCACTAACTAAGGAGGCTAGACCGTACCCTTAGCCATACTACCCGACTACCTAGGTACTAGAGAATATCTTCCCAAATGTTTTTCTCGGTGGCACTATAACAGTCAGGCGGTCGATCGATTTATTTAAAGAGGGCTTCAGGTAATCTAGGCCAATTCGTACACATGCGATGTCTGATGCGCTACCACTCGAAGGGGTACCAACAAGGGTTACAAGGGTGGCCAACAGATGTGTGCTTAAGTACCACTTGTATTTTCTACGTGTATGAATCCGTCAACCATGGGTTTATGCACGTAACGACAGATATCTGTGGCTTAAAGATGTTGGAAGACGTCTCTACCCTGAAAAAAAATTAACCCACAATTTTTGTCGAGGAAAGTGCTCTCATACCACTTGTAATATACCAGATATAAAAAGTATGCAAAACAGAAATAAAATGCTAGAAATGGCAGAATAACAACAATATAACCAAAAAAATCACCACAATAACACTAAAATGATATAAGAATAACAACAGAAATAACACTTTGATTCTGAAAGCAATGTTCACGGGTCTCTTCAAGGGGGCAATCTCCAGTCGAGTAGAGCTCTATTACAATAATATCCAAGCTAGGGTTCTCATACCCTCGACTCCTATTTATACTAAATATGTCTATCAAAAGAAGCATCTAGAGGAAGATCCTTCTAGAAGTGGAAGCTTCTATTAAGTCTTCTTACATTCGACTTATTCTATTTTATTGAAAGGCCTTATTAATATTGACCTTTATTACATCCGAATATATCGTTCTATCTATTTGCGAGTTAGGACCCTTACAATTAGCAAGAGCATAGAAAAATGAATCTACCATTTCCTTATTATCTATTTTGCATCTCTAGGTTATCCTCCACACCACATAGAAACATGAAATCAACAAAGCATCCCAATACTTTTGATACCTTTACACAATTCTCAGAAGACCTGTTTTTTTTAATGTACTATTCGTTTGTGACCTTTAGAGAACAATATTCAAGTAGTAGTAAGCATACCTTTTGGAAAAATATTTTCTCTTCAAGGATTCTTACAGTTTTAGGTCTAAACTTCGTCAAATGGTTCATTTAGGAGTTGTAGTAATTATAATCCTTTAAAGGAATTACAATCCTTTAAAGGGTTGCATTATTTTTCCTGGATTTCAATGTCGTAGAAGTAAGCAGATCTTGGAAATGTCATTTTCTCTATTCGTCCAGAGGCTACGAAATGCGCAACAAAATATGATTGTGGAGCGCGAACGATTGGTAGAATTTGCACAGCCCCTAACCTATTATGGTTTGCATTAAGAGTCCCATAAAATTGGAAAGACAATGAAAATGAGGTTTCTTGGGAACCCAAAGCTTTTATCTTACTCAAATCTGAGTGGGTTTCTGGTTTTTCTAAAGTTGCGAGATTTGTTGGGAGATACGATTGACCTTGCAATTCAAGTTGACAATACACACACGGAGTTATAACATGTGATAAATTACTCATGAGTTTAGGTGGAGTTGAGCTCTCATCACTATTGAATGCAATGGATATAGTAACGATATTGGATGTTGCATTTTCAGGGTTGGCAGACTCGATAGTCAACACTTCCATGCAATGCTGTTGTTACAGAATGCAAATCTACTTATCAATTGCAAAATTGAAATCTTGAAGTTGATATTATGACTGAATTTTGAATGTTTCTTTGGTATTATAAGTGGCCAAAGTAAGGATGGAGTGAGAGAGGAATGGATGGTGGATATACTGTTGGAAAATTTCAATAAAAAGCGATCCCCAAAAATATTTGAACTGATAGACGTGCGTTGATCCAATTGCTAGAATCACATATCAGTGTTTCTACCATACAAGCATCAGCCAAAACAAGATCCCCGTGTGAAAGATCTGGCTGTTCATAGCGAATTGATTGATTTCGGAGTTCTCACACATGTAGACCCCAAAAGGGGTATGGATAGTTGGATTGATGTCTAATGGCCAAGATGATTCGATGTTGGTTGAAACATGACTGGATGTTGGATGTTATTACTATTCAATACCCACTTGGATGTTATAGAATGGGTGAAACTCATTTACTAGTGAAGCAATTATGATGGGAACTTGCAAACAAGGGATCTCCATTTGTTTTCATATCCTTCATTTAGAGGAACCATGATCAATGAGACCAAAGAAACAACCTACACTGTTGTTATAAAAAACAATAAAGACAACACACTTTATCATTCAATGAGTTTCCTTAGCAAATAGGAAGTTCTCAGGTCTATGCTATGCTCATTATGTGAGATTAGACAACACACTTTATTATTCAATGAGTTTCCTTAGCCAATAGGAAGTTGTCAGGTCTATGCACATTATGTGAGATTGGTTATGCACAATTGTTACTGAAAAATTATAGCAAAGATATATTGCACCAATCTGTTCCTGGAGCTGATCGTAACCAGTGAACAATGAACCATTCCAAAGGTTTTACCACAAAGTGCACCATCAATATGCAATATATTGATGGAAGCGCTATAATTTAACCTTGCACTTTTCAAAGGGTGAAACATTGTAGGTGAGAGTGCGTTCGAATCCAGAGACAAGCATTGCGACACACTTTGGAAGTGTGCCAAAATGCCATAGATTTGTTTTTAACCGAATCAAAATTTTGAAAATAAAGGATGACTTTCACGTTGAAGCAGATGTTATTTGGTCCACATATTGTGCAATGGCATAGTTATATGAGCTTTTGAAATCTAGGGTGAAGCATCTTGTAGATTTAAGCATCATTTGTTTTGGCACCAAGGCATTATATCGTGAAAGCAATGTTAGGAGTTTGGTGTTGTGTGATGTGTTTTCGAGTGATCTGGATTTATGAAAAGAACGAACTGATTAATAGACTGAATACAATAAACACAGAGATATGGAGAACAACAAAGATATCCAGTTAATAATATCTTCTATTGAATAAATGAAATAGGCTAAAACTGTAAAACTACAGAACTGAAAACAACTTGCACGAATGGTGGTAGTTATCTCTGAGAAGAGATGTGGCTGCTACATGCATCCGTCTGAGCATAATGCTTACAATGAGGCTCTAGAGACCTTTTTAACATTACTCATGAATTCCAAAACCATAGACATCCAAAAAACTAACCCTAGGAAATGAAACACCAAAAGTTATGTGGGCCCCTATGGGTAACTTGGTACCTCAACTTCCCGGGGTCGTAACATTTGCATACGACCTCCATTTTAGGCGTGTGATAGCCCATTGGAAAGGTATTTTCGAGAACTACAGATTATGCCATCAAATTTTGACTCTTTCTATAGTTTTACTATGGCGAGCGAAAAAAAAAAATTGTTTATGACCCCAAAAAGACCCTAGAAGTATAAAAAGATGTGTTGACACAAAAACATACAAAATAAGCCAGTTGGATTAGGTGGGAGGCCACCAGTATCCACCTGGAGGATGTGTAGGGCTTCAGACAACCTCGTGAGTGTAGAAGCCACAATTACAAAGAAGTACAAAAGAATGTGTTGAACTAAAAATTGTCAAGAGGAGCCAGTTGGAATAGGTGGGTGGCCACCAATATCCACCTAGATCATTCCTCCCCCCTTAGGAAGAAATGGTATCCATTGTGTTGAATTCCCCCATTAGGTGAGGAAACTTCTACTGAATTTGTCTCCGGGTGAGCCACTTGCCCTCATGTAGGAGTTGCCCTGCCTTGACAACCTGATAAAGATGGATCATGTGCTGGCGAGTGCCCTTGACTTGTGTGTCCACTATTTGATTAGTGGATTCCTGTTCCATATAGTTAGGGTTGAGTTCGGTTGGTTTCAAATGTTTTGCGATCTCTGAGGTGTCCAATAATGGTGGAAATATGGCCGAAGGAGGTCCACATTAAACACGGGGTGCAAGCCAAGGAAGGGTGGAGTGTTGAGCTCAAAAGAATTGCTACTCACAACCTTGGTGATAGTGTAAGGAAAATAACGAAGTGGGCAGAGCTTCTGATGGGGCCTTGTAAGACGTTCTTTTTGAAAATGTAACCAGACCTTGTCTCCCACCTGAAACTGGTGTGGTACCCTGTGTTGATCATGATGTTTCTTGTACTTAGCATTGGCTTTCTACAAAATCTCATGGACATGTTGGAGGATGTGTTGAATCCTCTCAATGAATCTGGTGGCTTTGTTGGTCTCAGACTAAGCATGGGCGGATTCCTGTGTGGTTGCAAGAGGTAGTGAAATATCAATAGGACCCAAGGATTGGAATTCCAACTCCACCTGAAATGGGCTATGGCTGGTGGAGCTATGGATCGCTCTGTTGTAACTATGTTGAACATAGGGGAGACTCTCATCCCATGTATGTGGATTCTTAGAGTTGTATATGCGTAGGACAGTGGTATCCCAAAATAGAACCACACTTGTTCGAAGAAGATCTTGGCAATGTCTGTCGCTGTGATGTTCTTCTTGCAGGCTGTGAGGATGGCCATCCTCGAAAACCGATCAACTACCACAAATACACAATCATTTCCTTGCTTGGTGGATGAAAGGTTAGACATGTAATCCATTGATATGGATTCCCAAGGATTCTTGAGAGTAGGAAGAGGGGTATATAGGCCTTTCTTCTTGATGGATGGTTTGGCAATGGCACATGCAATGCAATATATGATATACTTGTTGACATCTTGTCAATGTTTTGACCAATAAAAATGCTTTTGTAGAACTACCACAGTTTTCTCCACGTCAAAATGTTCTCCCATCCGATTGTAGTGAGCCTCCCAAATCAACTTGGCACACTCACTTGTAGGAACACAAAGATGGCCCAGATGGCATAACAATCCATCTTGAATGTGAAAATCAATGACATTCTTTCCTACACCCAAGAGTTGATAGGTGGTGGCGAAGTTTGGATCTTGTTGATAAAGTTGGGGCCACTTAGATGCCTCATGTCCATAGGAATGGAGAATGGTGGTGAGTGCAACCACGGGAGGTCGACTGAGGTAGTCAATGACATAGTTTGTGCTCCTTGTCTTATACTTGATGTTGAGATGGAACTGTTGCAGGTAGGTGGACCACTTGTGATGGAGGTCCTTCTGCAACTTTCCCTATGTCTATATAAACTATAGAGGTTTTCGATCAGTGTGGATGATTGTCTCCTTTCCCAGAATGTAATGTTTCCATTGAAAACAGGCTTGTACAATGTAATACATTTCCTTGTCATAGGTGGGGTATTTCCTTATAGTATCTGAGAGTGTCTCACTATGGTAGACTATCGGATGATCGTGTTGAGTGATAAATGCGCCTACAACATAGTCTGATGCATCAGTCTCAATATCAAACAGTTATTGCAGATCGGGTAAGGAGAGTACTGGAGTTGAGCATAAGCGATTCTTCATATAATCAAATTCTTTTTGTTGTGCCTTCCCCCATGCGAAATTTTCCCTACCGTCGCTCTTGGTCATTTGGTTGATGGCACAAACAATATGGGAGAATCCCAACACGAACCGTCGATAGAAGTTAGCCAGTCCCAAGAAGCTTTGAAGCTCGGTTACTGTGGTTGGGGTTGGACAGTCATGGATGACTTGTATCTTAGCTGGATCAACATGTACCCCATGCTCATCAACAATGTATCCCAAGTATTGGACCCTGTTCATGCCAAAGGAGCATTTTTCCAAGTTGGCATATAGCTTGTGCTGCTGTAGAGTGTTCAAAACCTGTTGAATATGTTGCATGTGCTCCTCCCATGTTCTGTTGAAGATGAGGATTTTATCCACATATACCACCACAAAAGAGTTGGTGAAGGGTCTCAATACATCATCCATCAACCTCATGAAGATGGCTGGTGTGTTGGTTAACCAAAGGGCATGACCAAC
>SNQJ01S0014977.1:248478-308871 GCA_010110895.2 Picea sitchensis | reverse complement strand
ATGTAATCAATGCAAAGCCGCCAGATCCCGTCTTTCTTTTGCACCAATACAATCGAGCTTTCGCAAGGGGAGGAGTTGGGTCTAATGTTCCCCTTTTGAAGTAACTCTTTGATCCTACACTTGATTTCATCATTTTCCATCAATGAATGACGATAGACTGTTCCATTAGGAAGAGGTGCATTGGGGGTTAGATCAATTGGATGCTTGACTTGGCAGTTCGTCGATACCCTAGTGGGTGAGGAGAAGATGTCTATGTACTCTTCCACTATCTCATCTAGTTTCTTCTACTGCAAAGAGAGGCTTTGTGTAGAGGCCACAGATGTGGTGGTGACCTTCTTCTTACTATGAGCATAGATCACAAAGAAGACGAACTTCCCAGTCTGTAAAATGACCTTACTGCACTTCTTAGAAGAGATTAAAGAAATAGCGGTAGGCGGTGCTACCTCTGGTATCATGTACAATTGTCTACCCAAAGTAATAATAACATTACGGGGTCTAGAATCATACACAACATGTCGCTTCCACAAATATGGTTGTTCTAAACGAACATCACAAACTTCAAGGGGAGAAATATCACACAATACCTCATCTTTGAAAGGCTTGATGTTATAGGGAAGATGACATTGTTGGCTGAAACGGAGATCCCTTCCTTGGAGAAGCCAACCGATGGTGTAGATTTGTAGGTACGATGTCATCGTTAGGTCCATTTTCTTGACACCCTCTATTGAGATCAAGTTCTTTTGACTACCGCTATCGACAATGAAATGAAGCAGAACCCCCTTTACCCACATCTGTGAGTGAAAAAGGTGTTGCCCTTCCTTTGGTTCTTCTGGTTCACTTGCCTGGACTTTAGTGGTAGTGAAAGTGGCACTGGGTTCAACATCGATAATTCTCTTCCCTCCTTCTAGATTTGATTCAGAGTTGGAATTGACCTTTGACTCGGAAGATTTCAGCTCGTCCACGAGTGAATTCTTGGAGCGACATTCTTCGTTGTTGTGCCAATGGATTTTATGGTATTCACACCATTTTCTCATGTCCTTCTTCAACTTCTCATTTTCCTTCTTGTGTTTCGGCTTGGACTGGTTGTATTGAGAGTGACCATCTTTGCTTTGTCCCTTGTTGTGTGGGTTGGGGCCACCTTTTCCTTTCTTCAGTTGTGAGGATTTTGTAGATCCGAAATCTCGCCTCTTCTGCTTCAATTTCTTCTCAATCTTGAGAAAATATCTATAATTCATACCCAATGAGGCGATGTCTCAAAAATCCATTTATGTTTGAATGTATCTATGAAAAAAGATGTGGCATTTGAGCACCAGATGCCACTCAGAGTCTTTGATACCCAATTTGGTGCATAGGGTATGAAAAATATTGGTGAAATCTGGTACTGTCTTGTCCCTTTCCTGATGTAGGGTGGTCTATCTAGTGTATATTCCTTGTAGCTTCCAACAGGGTAGTATTGTTCTTTAATGGAATCCCATGTGGGGGCGATCTAAAATATTACAAATTCCTCTATGGACCTTTGATCAGAGTAAGTATCACACCAATTCTTAGCATGGGGGATGACCTTGAGGAGTGAAAAAGTAATATTTTCCCTATCGAAAAAATTGTGGACCGAAAAATACCCTTTGAATAGATTCAACCATTTATCTACAACATCCGCATTTATTAGTCCTTCAAATAATGGAATATCAAAATTTACTTGTACCTTGAAGGGGGTTGTATGGTCGCTTGATGAAGATGCTTCTCCTGTGGGTAGCCGTCGAAGGATCTGTGCGAGGTTGTCCATCATTTCGTTCCTTTGTCACGCAAGGGATTCTTTGAGCAACATTTTAAAATGATCCCCTGCTCCATCATATTTATTTTCATCCCCCATGGGTTGTTGTCAGGTTCGGTGTGGCCAATCTTACAAAGGCTCGGCTAGTTGGAGTCCCAACTTCTTGTACCCAGATATTGTCGGGGACATGCACGAAGAAAAATAAATGAAGAGAAGAACGCTATGATACCACTGATCCAGATTTATGAGAAGAACGAATTGATTAACAGATTGAATACAATAAACACAAATATATGGAGAATAACACAGATATCCAGTGAACAATATCTTTTATTGAATAAATAAAATAGGCTGAAACTATAAAACTGCAGAACTGAAAACAACTTGCTCAAATGGTTGGAGCTATCTCTGAGAAGATATTTGGTTGCTACGCGCATCCGTCTACACATAATGATTACAATGAGGCTTTAGAGACCTTTTTAACATTACTCATGAATTCCAAAACCCTAGACATCAAAAAACCTAACCTTGGGGGATGAAACTCCAAAAGTTATGTGGGCCCCTATGGGTAAGTTGGTAACTCAATTTCCCGGGGTCGTAACTTTTTCATATGACCTCTCTTTTAGGCGCGTGATAGTCCATTGGAAAGGTATTTTATAGAAAAACACATTACACTATCAAACTTTGACTCCATCTACGTGTTGTCTGTGGCAAGCAAAAAAACACTATTTAGGGCCCCAAAATAGCCCTGGAAGTACAAAAATATGTGTTGACATGAAAACATAGAAAATAAGCCAGTTGGATTAGGTGGGAGGCCACCAGTATTCACTTGGAGGATGTGTAGGGCTTCAGATAGCCCCAGAAGTGTAGAAACCACAATTACAAAGAAGTACATAAGAACGTGTTGAACTAAAAACTGTCAAGAGGAGCCAATTGGAATAGGTGGGTGGTCACCAATATCCAACTGGATCAAGGAGTTTGGTGTCGTGTGACGTGTTGTATTACTAGATACATTGTCAAAATATATGTATAACATTATTTATTATTTTAATCTTTTGATGAGAAAGAAATTAGAGAGGTTTTGTTAGGAACTAGTAAGCAGAAAATAAAAATATTGCACCAAATACCAATGGAACAACAAAATGTAGAGAACCAAAACACCAAATATGATACCTTTATTGATAGAAAACAAAGTTAACTTTCCTCTTCGAGGGGGAAACCTCCTACAAAGAAACACTCTATTGCAATAATTCTCAAGACAAGGCTTTCTCATGCCTCCTACTCTTATTTATACTAATTATGTTTTTTAAAGAACATTCTATAGGAATATCTTTCTAGAATTCCAAGCTTATATTAGGTCTTCGTACATTGAATTGTTCACATTTATTAAATAGGCATTATTAAATAATTTCTTCCTTTATTACATGGAAAAAATATTATTCTATCTACGTGAGGGGTTAGGGAGGTTAGGTTCCTAACATGCCCTCCCCATTGAAGAATAACCTTGTCCTCAAGGCTTGAGATGAGGAAATTGTTGTAGAATGGTAGTTGGCTCCCAGGTGGCACCTTCTAGATTGTATATTTCCACTAAAATAAAACTTCCTTGATGGTTCACTGATGGAGACGAAGCTCTCTCTAGTCCAAGAATTCTTGTGGATGCAACCAAATGGAACCTTCTTCATATAAATCAAGGATACTAGTTCGAGTTTGGCACTTTGTTCTAAGCAATTTCTTTTAGCATGAGACATAAAAATCAAGATGGAGCTTATAATGACTAGGTATAGCTAACTAGTAGGCCATGGACCCCACTCACTTGAGAATTTTATAAGGACCATAAAATTTGAAAGAAATTTTCTGACAATGTTCATCTTTGAGTGAAGTTTTCTTATAAGGTTGCAGATGAAGAAACACTTAGTCCCCTTTAGCAAATTGATGTTCAAAATGAGCTTGATCTACTCGTTTCTTCATGCGATTCTAAGACATGATAAAATTTTCTTTGAGTGTACCAAGAGTGGCTACTCCGATTGTGAGATTGTTATCAACTTCCTAAACCTTGGAGACATCTAGCATGCATGAGATAACCAAGGGTGGACTTTTCCCATAGACCGGTTCAAAAGGATTCATGCGAGTAGGAGTATGGTAAAATGTTTTGTACCACCATTCAGTGAGAGGTAACCATTAGGCCCACTGATTTTGTTGGTCATATGAAAAGCACCTCAAATATGTTTCCAAACACTTGTTGACAAATTTAGTTTGGCCATTAGACTGGGGATGAGAGGCGATGTTGAGAATAAATTGGGTTTCTTGGAGCCTGAACAATTCTTGCTAAAAATTGCCGGTGAAAGTTAGATCTCAGTCAGAGACAATAGAATGAGGCATACCATGAAGTTTGAGTATATTATCCATACAAATTTGATCCATTATGGATGCAGAAAATGGGTGTTGAATAACACATAAATAATCATATTTGGAAAGGTGATAAACTACCACCATGATGACATACTTATTTCCTGATTTAGGGAGGTCAACAAGGAAATCCATAGAAATATCCCTTCAAATAACAAGGGGAATTGGAAGTGGTTGGAACATGCCTAGAGATTTGATTGTTTATCCCTTATTGCATTGACATGTATCACATTCATCCACAAAGGTGTTGATTTCATGTTTCATACCATCCCATAAAAAAGAACATTTGAATCCTTGATAGGTTTCGGGAAAACCTAAATGCCCAATTGTGGGTGAAGCATGAATCACAGAAAGAAATGTAGATTTAAGTTGTGTCTGTTTGCATAAATACAAATGAAATTTGTAGCAAAGATCTTAATTTTTATAAGAGTACCATGGAGAGGATTGAGAATGGTGTTGCAATTGTTGGATCGAGAAATCAATTTTGGGGTCTTGTATCCATGATTGGCGGACATCTTGGATCCAACATGGTACAATGAAGGAGAGGGAAAAGATGGACCTGTATTTTTCATACTTCTTGGAAAGAGCATCAACAACCACATTTTATGTTCCCTTCTTGTAAGTTATCTCATAATCATATCCAAATAGCTTGGTCACCCAATTTTGTTGCTTTGGGGAGGTAATTCATTGTTCCAAAAAATACTTGAGGCTTTGATGTTTAATTTTAATTTGGAAGTATTTCCCCAATAGATAAGGATGCCAAACATCCACAACATGCAAAATAGCCATCATTTCCTTTTAATAGATTGATTGGCCCAAATGTCACTCCAAGTGTTATTTTCTAGTGAAAGTCAAAGGCCTACCATCTTGCATGAGGACTTTCCCAATTCCTTTCCTTGAAGAATCACATTCCAAGACAAAAGTCTTGGTGAAGTCTAGAAGTGCCAAAAAATGATTTGTGCATGTTATCGCACAATCTATACTTTCCCAAATCCTAAAATCAAGTAGTCCTAGATTGGCATAACATAGAGGTAGTCATATCACTGTCACCCCAATAGGATACCCCTCTCTATTTAGGAGGAGAAAAAACTCACTCCAAGGGAGACATCCCAAGACCTAGTTGGTTGATGAAGGGAAATAAGACAATGGTAAAACCACCCCTTTCTCTAGGTCACTCAAAAGGAAGAAGTCACTTGGTATTTTTTGGGGTTAAGGAGAAATTCAAGGTGAATGGTACTTGACCCTTACCAATGAAAAAACAAATGTTAGCAATAACCAATGATATCGATGTTTCAAATTAATGACTTCAAAATAGAAATATGATACTAAAACATTGTTATGCATGAAAAGATAGATGTATAGTAGCAACAATATGTTCGGAAATTGCAAGTTATAATGACAAGAATGCTATAAATACTTTTTCAATTTGATAGCACTTTGTTACTTAGAATTTCAAGATTTAAACAAGTTAACAAGTGACTTCAATGGGCTATCAAAATACTTGTAACATCAGTATGTTACAGGTATGACTGATTATGTCTTGAGGGGGGGTTGAATCATTTAGTGTATATTATTAACCATTTTCCACTTTTTAACTTTGAATCATTAATCTTAGTGGCGATGAGTCTTTACTTGTGAAATTTAGAGTTATAAACATAAAGCGGATAGCATAAAGAACAACAATCACGGCATTCATTCACAAGTATGAGACAGTTTTGAGAGGAAACCCAACCCGGAAAAAACCTCGTCTTCTTAGATGTTGACGAAGCTCAACAGCCGTTACATCTCATCTTTTATGAGCACCAACTCATAGAGGCTACAATATAGCACGATTGCCGGTACCAAGCGGCTAGAGCATAACTCCACGAGAATCAGCGCCGGGTGGAAAACTTCCGACTTCCTTTTCACTTCGGCACCAACTGAATGAAGGCACCAAACCTTCAGATTCTACAAGCACCCTTTATACGGAGAAAGAGACTTGTCGATCTCCTAGCACCCTATCACCCTAATTTGCCAAAATACACATGTTGTAAATCCTTGTTCGGTCGATATAGCTTGCTTACCCTTCTGTTGATCTTCTCTGTATTATTCACTATTCCTGATCTGCTGCTCTGCCACACTGTCCTCTGCAGCCCATTCAACATCTTCTCCTGTCACGCAAATTCACCTCCTTTTCTCACATCAAAGCTCCCTCTTTCTCTACATCAGCATTCCAGATTCATCTCTGACGTTATATAGATTCTCCATCGAGGTTTTCCATCGTTTCTAAGCTCAAACTACTTGATTTCCCTTTTCTTTCATTCTTTCTTCAGCTTTTGGTATGCGACGCATTCCTTGATTTTCACAGGCCGACTCTTTGCATGCCTACTCTATGCATGCCACATCATGGCTGTGTTCATATGTATATGCTTTGATCTAATTTTAAGACTAGCGTCTTCCTTTTCTCAACTCCAACTGCAGGTTTCCTTTCTTTCATTCTTTCTTACCGCTTTTGCGTACCGGCGTTCTCCACGATTTTGAACCAACAACATGCCTCCTCTCGCAGCATGCTTACATCATGCAATGAATAATCATTTCGTTCGACCGTGTTCGGCTCGTTTGATACTATGTTTCGACATCGTGTGCCCGACGATTCGCGTTTAGGCATTCGTTCGACATCGTGTTCGGCATTTGTGTTTAGGCGGTACATTTAAATATCACGTGTTCCGGCATTTGTGTTTGACATCTCGTTTCGGCATCGTGTTCCAACGTTTGTGTTTGGTATCGTTGATATCGTGTTCGGCATTTGTGTTTTGGCATCGTTTTAGGCAATCGTGTTCCGGCATTTGTGTTCGGCATCTCGTCGATAGCGTGGTGACAACCGGCGCTCATAATAGCGGGTGCCATTAATGACAACCTTAATGATCGCAAATGTACGTGTTTCAGCATATGTTCCAACATTGTGTTCGGCTTACTTGTCGTGCTCCATAACTCAACGGGTGCCATCAATGACAACTTTAACCATCTGCGTCGATTTACTGTTATAGCCATATCTCCAACAATCTCCCCTTTGGCATTGATGGCAATATGTCTTTTATTTCTCCCAGCGACATCAAGGGAAAAGGGTTAAATATTCTCCTCAAGCTCCCCTTGACTTTGTGCGCGGTAATACGGGAAGAATGTCGGCTTTGATAATCTATGTATGTTAAGCTTCTTTGCCATGTTACCTTGTTCGATAACCAGGCTTTCTTGTGAAAGATCGCTGGACTGTGCTCCTCTAATCAATCATCTATTCTCAAAAGAAACTCTTGCATCTGCAATCTTCTTCATTCTGTTGTACATCTTCAGTTTTGTGCATGTCAAAATGTTTAGAGCTATGCTCCCCCCTATCGAAGGATATTAAGAACCGGTCATGAGTCAATCATTATCTCAAAATCATTTATTGGTGTTCTCTCTATGTTAGTAAAGAGGATGATGCATGTTTGTCTTCTGCAGCAACCTATAACGGACATCATTTTATCAAGCTTTGATTCAATATATATTCAATCTTGGTATAAAGACCAAAATGTCTCTTAGGCCGATACATTGTTACCAGCTCCCCACGACAAAGATCACCGAGAGGTTAGTCAGAGAAGGGTAAGACGCCCATTTTTTGTTTGAGGTATTCAAACTGTGTCTTGTGTAATGGTTTGGTAAATATATCGACAATCTGCTCCATGGAGGGAACGTACTGCAACTGTACCACTTTATTGGCAACACGATCTTTTAAATGATAGCAATTGTAATGCTTTGTCTTGAATGAAAGAGCTGGTTCTTGGAGACACTAATGTAACTGGTGTTATCACAGTGAAGAAGAATGGGTTCTTCATATGTTACCTTCAGAATCCATGAATCTTGGATCATCATATTACACGAGTACAACATCACGGCGGTACAATGTGTATTAACTACGTGGTAGACAAAGCTATAGAACTTTGCTTCTTGCTTAGCCATGCAACTAACGAATCTGCAAGAAGAATGCACCTCCACTAATTCTCTTTCTCTCATCTACACAATTTGCCCAATCGCGTCACGAATAACCATCGGTACGAAAGTTTTGATTTCTTGGGTACCATATACCATAAGACAGAGTGCCTTTCGGATATTTGAAAATTCTTTTGACAAATACTAAGTGACTCTGTTTAGGGACAACTTCAGAACCATCTAGCGGCATGCATTATGTCTGGTCTTGTTAGAGTGATGTATAGAAAACTTCCTATCATGATCGCCTGACCTTTGATCCACTTTTGGGGTAGTATCATCTTTACTCAATTTGCATCCACAGACCAATGGTATACTCTGAGGAGAGGCATCTTCCGGCTGAAAACTCTTCAACATCTCCTTTAAATGCTTCTCTTGTGAGAGAAATAAACCTTCATCGTTCTGAGTAATTTGAAGACCGAGGAAGTATGGCAGCTCTGGAAACATAGACATCTCAAATTCGATTTCATTGCGTGCTGGAAACCATTGAACAGAGGTGGTTGAATGCGACCAAAAGTAATATCATCGGCATAAACTAGCACAACCAGTAAAACAACACCTTCAGATTGTGCTTCTGATTGTTATCTGCATAATCTTTCTTGAAACCTTTATCATGTAGATATTGTCCAGTCTCCCATACCGGGCTCTTGGTGCTTTCTTCAACACATACAATGCCTTTTGACTTGCGGACATAGTCGAGGTTTATCGTGAGAGAAAAACCATACGGTTGTTCCATACACTTCCTCTTCGTTCCATTCGGAAATGCCGACTTGACATCCATGCGGTATACTTTGAATGGTTTGTGGCATGCATAGGCTAAAACATTCTTATAACCTACATTCTTGCCACTTTGAATTAAACGTTTCATCAAAGTCTTGTCCTTCAATTTGAGCATATCCCTTTATGAGACTAGTCTTGCCTTATTTCTCACAATCTGACCTGTTCATTTAACTTATTCTTAAAGACCCATTTTGATCCTATCATTCTTGTAAGAGGTCTAGGCACAAGTTCCCGGTGTTATTCTTTTCAATCTAGTATAGCTCCTCATTCATGGGCGTTATCTGGAGTCTTTGTCCTTCACAATGCTTCATTAAAACTTTTTGGTTCAATTTTAGATAAGAATGCCACATGTGACTTTTCGGTCGCAAATTTTCTTTCTAATTCACGAACCCACTTTGTTCTCATCACCAATGATTTGACTTTTCAGGATGATTCTTTCTAAAAATTACGGAAGAAGGCTACTAGTGGTATTTGGGAATCTCCTTCTTCATCCTACTGTACCGATTCTTCCTCCTGGCTGACCCTTGGTCTGTTCTTCATCTTGCATCATCCAAAGCGATTCTTCATGCGTCTCTGTGTTGGTGTTTCCATGACATTCTTCATCTACTTTAACATCTATCTCGATCAACCATTCATCGACCTCTTGTTATATCATCTGTAGCCTTTTCTATTTGCGGCATATCCAAGAAAAATTCCTTCATCGATACGTCATCATGCCCCTGATTCTCATCATTATTCTTGATGCTAACATTGCTTTAAAGGCCTTGAAGTGCTTAATATTGGCCAGGTCTTCAAACCACATAGATGATATGGAGTCTTATCCTTGTTTGGTCTCAAATGTGATTTAATAAGAATGTGCACAGCTGTATGAAAATCTGGGTAAGTATGATGAAGGAAAAGGATATTTCCTTCAATCATTGACCTTGCCATTTGCTGGACTGTTCTATTCCGTCTTTCCACCACTCCATTCTGTTCTTGCAATTGTGTGCTTGCTCTTTTACGTTATGTTCATCATAGAAATCTTTGAATTGCCTTCAGCTGAACTCTCCTCCTCTGTGTCGGATCACGATAGCTTTTATTCTCCTTCGGTCAGTTTTCGATCAGCGCTTTGAAGTGTTTGGTGGCAGCTTCAGATTTCTCTTGAGCATGGCCATCAATCACGGAATAATCATCAATATGTATGAAATATTTTCTTTTGCGTACCTTCCCTTTCTTGATGTTACAGTCCATATGAACTAGCGAAGGGTTTGCTTAGCGATGGAAAACTTTTGATTTAAGCCGGGGTTAAGTGGTTTCCCATTTCAAACATAAGCACACACAATATCGGTATTTGGGAAATCTCTTTCTGCTTCTCTGTTTCTGAGTTTATTAGATGATCAAAGTGTAAGTGTCAGGTCTTCGATACCCTTATTGACTTTCATTATATTTACTTAGATGACATTCTTCTTCTTTGGAATGTAAACGCATTATTTTCTGTTCTCCTCCTTTGGCAACTAGTTTTTTCCTGAGGAGACCTCTTTAATTTACAGTCTTTGGAGGTAAAAGAAACTTCACATCCTTTATCACACATCGGCTTACACTAAGAAGGTTGTGCTTTAACCCGATCTACAAATAATGCGATTGAGCTTTTCCTTTCATTGCTCGGACCCAACCATTCATGTTCTCGACTCACGGTGCATTGTTTCAAGGAAGGTTGCCTTTCGGTTTTAACATTTTCAGACGAAGGTAATAAACTTCTCATATCTCCCGTTACATGCTTTGAACATCTGTACGTCAATGTACCGAGGGGATCATACGTTTCACGGTGAGAGCACAAAGTTACAATGAGACTTTTCTTTCTTTCTCCATACATTTTTTTTTTTTTTTTTTTTTTTTTTTTTTTTTTTTTTTTTTTTTTTTTTTTTCTTTGAATGCTACATGTCCAAAATTTGAACGGTTGTAGCATTTTGGTTCATTAATAGAGTCAAATGGATTAACATTTCAGTGTTGTACCCTTCTTCTATCTATTGGCAAGGTGACATGAACCTTGTGATGATCTTATTTGCATTTTGCCATCGATGCAATGAATGTTTAGAGATTATAAAGGCGGTTTGCGACTTTGTTAAAGTTATAGCGACAAAAACAATAACCATTGAAGAGATTAGCATGCCTGAATCTTGGTTGATTCCTGGGAAGATAATACATTGACTTTTGGTCCTCATGTTTGTAATTAAGTGCGATAGAACTCTGTTATCTGACCTCTTTTCTGGACATCTTGGCTGTCTGAGTTTATTGATTGAACCAACCTAAGCTTGCTCTTTCTTATTACTTGAAGATGCGTTTTTGTTGGAAAAATGAATGCTCCAATATTACTATCTTAAGAACCTTCAATTGCTTTGCTGATTTGAAGCACCAATCATTGGATGATGATTCGTATTCTTTAACTAACTACTTTGCTTGCATCTTCTTCATATCTAGACCCGGATTTGATACGTAGAGTCTGTCTGTTTAAATATTGTTTAGCTCCTCTGAAACTTTGATATAGAGATATTATGATTATACCGGGCTTGATATTTTTCTAACTCCTTCTTAGCGATTACAACTTCTTCTTCCCCTGAATCTTCACATATGGATCTACTTTCAGCTAGCTGTTGCTTTGGGACTTCTTCAACTTTCTTCGCCTCTTCGAGTTCTAGCTTCAATAAGGGAATGTCCACTGTATTGGTTTCTCTTGGTTAATATTGTTTTTAGCTTTCTCTTCTTTATTCTCGATCTATTTATTTTCCGATTTGTCAACTCACCTTCCATAGCTCGCCGGCCTCGCCTCATTTCTCACGATAGTTGACTCAAGTTCTTCTATAAGCATGAAGTCATCTTCTTGATCTTCATGGGAGGATTCACTATCGAGGTTTCTGTAGAATCATTATTATTTACCTGGACTTTTTTTTATTTATTTATTTTCTTTATTATGTTTCTTCCTTGGAAATCTTTCTTCATCGGTGAAGGTTGTTCTTTCCTTTTATGAGGACATTTAGCAACAAAATGCCCCACCTTACCGCAGGTTGAAACACTTAAAGGTAGTTTTCCATTGTACTTCCTGATCCAGTTTTTAACATTCTTACAAGAAATTTTGCCCTCGTTCATCGATTCGGTTTCGGTGCTCTTTCTGCTTTGAATGAGGCTTCCCCTAGATGAGTTTTGATCTATGTAATCCTCATTTCATAAGCGGTTAAAGTTCTTAGAAACTGATCAGGGAATAATGTCTTGGGTTCACTCATCTCCTCTATTGCGAGACTTTAGGATTGAATCTTTAGGTAGAGATCTCAAAATTTTGGACAAAGTGAGTCATCAAATTTAGTTTCTCCAAAAACCCCTCATAGCATTCACCATTTCATCAACTCTAAAAAAACTTACTTATGTTTTCATCCTCATTCATTCTCAATTGTTTAAATCTCAGTCCATGAGTTTGTAGCTTGGCATCTTTAACTTTTTCCTTTCCCTCATAGCTACTTATCGGTTTTTCCCACATTTCTTTAGTTGTTTGAAGATTCATTACTTTCACAAATTGATTCGGTAAACCGAGAATAGCATTCATAGCTTTTGCATTAAATGTGACTCTAATTTTTCATCTTTAGATGAAGCTGCAGTTGGTTTTATATCATTTCTTCCCAAACATCTGCTCCTAGAGACAGTAAGTATGTTCTCATCCTTACCTTCAGGAAGGAAAAATTTGTGCCATTAAAATGGGTGCCTTGTTGGAACCATCATGACTAGTCGCGATTTCAGCTACCGAGACTTCCCTTACACTAAAGGAACATGCGATACCAATTCTGGTATGAATGGCGAAGGAGAGTGAATGGAGTTAGTGTGAATTGTCAACAATTTCCACTTTAGCTTTTGAATCGGTAATCTTGAAGTGAGTCTTTCTTGCGAAATCGAGTTATAAACACAAGGATAGCATAAGAGCAACAATCACACCTGACATTCATTCACAAGTATGGAGATACCGAGATTTTCAAGAGGAAACCAACCGAGGGAAAAACCTGCGTCTTCTTAAGATGTTCGGTAAACCAACAGATTACATCTCATCTTTATGAGCACCAACTCATAGAACCTGACCTCGATTGCCCGGCACCAGCGGTGAGAGCACTCAACTCCCACGAATCTGGCGCGGGTGGAAGCACCGACTTCCTTTTCTTCATTTCCAAGCCCGAGATGAAGGCACCAACCTTCCAGATTCTCTGGTACCCACTTGCGGAGAAAGACTATGCGTCTCCCTAGCACCACCTACCACCTAATTTTGCCAAAATGCATATTGCTTAAATCAGCTTGTTCATTCAGATATAGCTTCCTTACCCTTTCCGTTGATCTACTCTGCATTCTTCACCGTTTCTGATCTGCTGCTCTTTCTTATCCTCCATGACCCATTCGATATGCTCTATCACGCAGATTCTCCTCTTTTTCTCACATCTAGAGCGCTCCCTCTTTCTCACAACAACCTCGATTCATCCTACGTTCCAGCGCGTTAATAGATTCTCACATCGCGGAGGGTTTTCCATCGTTCCTGGCTCGAAACTGCCCGGTTCCTTTCTTTCATTCTTTCTTGCGGCACTTCGTGTGCCGACGTTCTCCTTGATTTTTAAGTGACTCTTTGCGTATCACTCTCGCGTACTTACATCATCTGGCGTGTTCTTCTGTCTTAGCGGGTCTAATTTTGAATAGCGTCTTCGCTTTTCTCAACTCAAAGCTGCGGTTTCTTTTCTTTCATTCTTTCAATACGCTTTACGCGTATAGCGTTCTCCACGATTTTCGGAATAGCTCTTTTTTGCATGCCTCTCGCATGCCACATCGTACCTTGACGTGTTCCGACATTTCGTTCGGCTTACGTGTTCGACTCTGTTTTGACATATGTTTTAACATCGTATTGTGCGCGACATTGCGTTCAGCATTTACGTTTAAAGCATCGTGTTCCGACATTTGTGTTTTGGCATTTACATTCCGACATCGTGTTGACATTTGTGTTCGTATCGTCTAATCATCGAAGCATTTGTGTTCGGCATCTACGTTCGGTATCGTGTTCCGGCGTGTTTGACATCTCGTTTGACGTCACGTGTTCATTTGTGTGTGTTCCAGCATTTGTGTTTCAGCATCTACGTTTCAGCATCTGTGTTCCAGCATTTGTGTTCCAGCATCTCGTGTGCGTGTTGACAACCTTGATTGCTCCATAACCAACCGATTGCCATCAATGACAACCTTGACAGTCTGCGTCTTCTGTGTTTCAGCATCTGCGTTCCAGCATTTGTGTTTCAACACTTGTGCGTGCTCCATAACCAACTGATTTCCATCAATGACAACTTTAACCATCTGCGTCAGTCTTCTGTTATAGCCATATCTCCAACACAGTAACTAAGTAATGATGACAACAACAAAACCACTTCAGAAAAGTACTTAAATTAGGCAATTAAATAGTCACTTTAGCATATAATGATAGTATTTTTCCTAGTACAAGTGTTGGGTGGTATTATGGATAGTTTAAGGGTTGTTAAGAGGTTGCAATAATGGTTGTAATAGTATTTACAAAAACAACAACAACCTTCAACAACTTTCAAAATTTTTCACTTAGAATGATAGCAAAGGAAAGACTAGACCCTTGGGTGATGGCACCTAGGCTAGTGCAAATTTATGGGTAGGTTTCTTAGGTTAGTATTCTTGCTAGGGATAAAAAACAAAGGTTATAGCAACGATTACAGTAGAAACAATTTTGGTTGTTAGTGTTAGTGAAAGTTTCAAGAAAGATAATTTGAAATAACAGTAACAAGATAATTTGTAACTCTAATCAGTGCATTTAGGGGCTTATGGAGTCAATATCAGTAACAATATCACTTGGGAAATAAAATAATGATAATACTTGTTTAAGGAAAGAATTAGATCCAAGAGGTGTTGGCACTTCAAGGCCTCAAGAATCTAAATCTTGAAGAGAGGTTTTGGTAGAGAGTAGGCACTTCTAGGCCCTAGCGTACCTTCCTTCCTTAGACTTCTTTTAAAAATTAATTGGTAATTAGAGTGAAGTTACTAGAGAGATAGAACTTTAGGGATCTAGTAATAACTTCCAAAACAATGTATAATTGAAAAATTCAAGCCAATAGAAGATTTATAGGGAAAAAGAAGCATTTGTTGTTTCTCCCCTAGGGTTTAAACAAGCAATTTCATAATCTTTGTCATGAACAAGTAAATTTTACCACAAACATTCACTACATGAACACAAATGCATATTTTCTACTTACTTCACCAAAAATAATCAAGTCAAACCCTAGTTCAAGACCATTCCACCATGAAAAATGCCAAGATACATCATCGTAAAGCTTCCCCAAGAAATGCACATTAGTTATTTCAACCAATGACCCTTAAAGAGGGATAAAATCATTCCACCACTTATGTATGATGAGTTATGATCAAAATGAATGCCACTTTGTTAAAAAATAGGATCGTGGAGTAATAAAATAAGACAAATGTGGAAATAAAACACAAAAGATACACAATACAATAGAGACATAGATATATGTGGTTCACCAAGTGTGGGATACATCCACCAGAGAAAATTTCCAGGTCCTTCCTTTATTATTATCCAACAAATGAAGGGATACGACCTGCAACACACCCGTTGTAACCTCCTCTTATTTCTCTCATAGTCTCCTCTCTCAGAATACAATATTCACAATGATACACATTCACAATACAATTTCCTCATAAAAGAGAGTTTCCTTCTAGGGAAAATAACCCTAACATAACTTCTACTGTCATATCTGCGACCTTATAATGAATAGTCCATATTTACAATGAAATTACAATATAAATTTACAAGGAATTTTTTCGTTCAGGTTTTCGCCCCCGAACCCCTGTCGAGGGCCCACTTGCCCCAATACCCCCTAGCCGGGGGGATGAGCCACCCAGAACCTGTAAGGGGGGAAAGCCTCTCCTGCAACCCCCCATGTGGAGGAGTGTACAATATTCTGGGGTGTACAATATTCATGGTGTATAAACATGGTTGAAAACAAAGACTTCTGAATAAGGAAGATAATCAGGCTCCACAACCTACAATCTCCCACTTGGATATTGATCTCAACAACTCCACCATTGTTGTATCTGTTGGAATATGATCCTTCTTGGACCTATAAAAATTTCTCATCTTCACCTTCATGCTTCAATACCAATTGAAACTGAGTAGGAACTCAGTTTTTTCGGACACACCGGCCACATTTAGAGGGGGGGGTGAATGAGTGTGGGGCTCTTTTTCAAACTTCCCTTCAAAAAACTACTTAGTTAACAATCAACATTTACTCATTACTTATTTCTATCATTTATAACCAATTAAATGTGAACATACATCAACAACATATACCAGCAACATATATCATCAATAAGTCATCACCACAAGGAACACAAAGGACACAAGATGTATATACAATTTTATTTTTATTACAGACTACAATCCTTAGGTTATCAACAACAACTGAATAGAGTTACAACTCCACAAGAGAACCAACTCTACAATGCAAGACTCAACTTACACAACTCAACACCAAATGAGAAGATGAATCAATCCTCAACAAATACCAATCTTTCAATAGGTACACGACTTATCAGTAGCGCATCAGGCGTATGTACGTGCCCTACTAGTAGTACAACTGACGTATGTGAGCGGCCTGTCTATACTACAACCTGCATATTACTTCTGAGAAATTAGGGGTTTCTCTCTATGAAAGACTTAGATCCTCTGCAACCTTCAGTGACATTCACTTTTGTCTTTCATTGTACTATAACCAATCTCAACACATCCATACTCTCCAACAACTTACTCATGCTCCTCAATCATACAATATGAATGCTACTCAAACATAAGTAACCAACATACTATGGAAACCATATTAGTACTGAAAAACAAGAGTGTTTCTCACTCTATCAATCAGTCAACATAACCATATCACCACAGCCATACCAAGAAAGCATTCACCACACAATAAGAAAGAGTATCCATCAAGACACTATGTAACCATACCAGAGTTTCTATGGCAGATCTGAGCCCATAGAATGCAGATCTGGAACTTGCTTTAGTCTTCAAGATCTTGGCATCAACTCACACTCAAGTCTCCATGACTTCATAAACTATACGCACTCTGTCCTCCTTCATCCAGTGTGTGTACATGCTCTAGATCACTACAACCCGTGTATGTATGCTCTCTAGCCCACTGTTGCTTGCGTACTCCTTCAGAAACTAGGGTTTCTGAATTTCTGAAAATTTTTCCATCAATATCTCATACTTACAAAAACTTTGATGCATCCATGAGATCCTCCAACCATTCTCTCTCTCAGAATAGATCTTCAAGATAATCTCAAGAGATGTATTACACAAGAGACCCTTGCTTCTTATTTATACTTTTTGGTCCTCGACCAAGTTTTGGAGAACCTTGGTCGTGTTTGACCATTTTTGGGACTTCGACAGGTTGGTCGAAAATGAAGCGCTAGGCGAAGTGGATATTGGAAGATATCGCCCCCTTTTGTGGATGATAATGATATCATCATCGTCGTTGTATCATATACCTTAGAGGAAATTTTACAGCGAATCGAAGCCAAACAGGAGACAATGTTTGACAGGATTGAGGTGGAGCTCAAAGGGGTACAACAGACTATTTATTCGAGTTGCGCAATGTCTACTGCATCATTGTCAGTAGGGGACATAGAAGTAGGAGATGAGATTTCCGAGCTATGCAGATTAGCAGACTCGATAGAGGCTTGCCTTCATTGGGTCCAGGAGGAAAAGGAGCAGGCCACAGAGGCATTAAAGCAAGAAAAAAAAGAAGCCCTAGAGAAATGTCGTGTTGGGCCACAAGATAAAGATGACCTCTAGGATAAATTTGCAGAGGATAAGGTGCAGATCCATAAGGAAAAAGAGCAGCTGCTCCTATAGCAGATTGGATCTACAGAAGAAGTCACTAGAGAACTTCTCTCTGTATTGGGCCTTGCACAAATAGAAGAAGACACAGTGTAGAGTCAAGTGGAGAAGCTTGCTAAAGCTATTCAACAACTTCAAGCAAGAGTAGCAGAACTGGAACTGCAAGTCATGCCAAGCACTCCATAGGAATTGAGAGATCAGAGGGAAGAAACTAATCAGAGTGTAGTCGAAAGAATCAAGGCATTGGCCTTAGAATGAAAGCAATTAAGCAGTCGAAGTGCACAGACCTATGAGCGCCTTGCATACGACCCAAAACTAAGGACATTGGAGTCACATCTCCAGGAGGCAAAGTAACAAGCATCGAAAATACAAGCACAGTTGAAGCTGCTGTTAGCAGTCGAGAGGATGAAAAGGTCCCAGGAATAGCACACCGTTCAACAACAAGTCCATGCCATCCAAAGTAAAGTCATGGAAGTGACCCAGAGACTTCATTCGGTACAGGACGAAGCCTACACACTTTTGGAGGAGATCGAAGGACAAGGCACACAACTGGAACAAGTGGCCACCTAAGTGGAACAATGCTTGGAAGGACCTATCAGTGAGAAGGTCATTTAGGAGTTCACCGAGAAGGAGGCATGGATGATTTTAGGGGCTAAATTTCGCTCATGTGCTAATTTTCCATGGTTTTTCCAAAAACGAGATTCATTATTTTAAAAATAATTCGCCCAAATTCTATAGGATAAAATTATTTTAACTTAAAAATCACCAAAATTTTATAAAAACTATATAAAATCCTTAGAAATTTTAATATTTTTACAAAAGTATCGCCAAACATTTATAGTTGGCATATGAAGGATTAGTAATATTCGCCAAGGTTTCTACATTTTAAAATAAATTTCCATCCTTAAAATCATCCCTGGAAGGAGGCTCTGGCAAAGAAGCAGGTTGAAGTAGGTCGAGCCAAGCTCAAGGCCTTTGAAGCGGAGTTGCCTAGATTAGAGTGACTCGGGATGAGTCACAGGTGAGTGTTGGGGGTCTCTTGCCCTCAACCACATTTTGGAGAACCTTGGTTGTGTTTGACCATTTTTGGGACTTCGACAGGATGGTCGAAGACTAAGCGCCATGCAAAGCGGAGATCGTGGGATCTTGACCCCTTTTGCAGATTTTTTGGGATTAGGGTTTATGTAATGGGTATGGGATGTTGGCCCATGGGTCTTACCCATGTTTAGGCCCCTTTTGTAATGTATAAATAAGTAGCTAGGCGATGTAAGAGGAGTTGATTGCAAGCTAGTGAGATAAGTGCAAATAGTTTTAAATGCTTTGTGCGTACTATGTGTTGAGAACTTACAGAGCTAAGTGAAAGTGATTGTAAGAAGGATTTGTGTTGTGCCAAAATCGAGGAAGGAGGATCTTACGAGGTGCGCGTAGATCTCCTGTCCTATGCGGAGTGGGTTTTGTGGCTCTATGCATGTAAGAGGATTGAAAGAAGATAATAAAGAAAACAGAGAGTTGGTGGATGTAGCCCCATGCTGGGGGTGAACCACGTATATCCTGTGTTATGGTGCTTTGTGCTATGTCGTTCATGTGGTTGTGTATTTATTTTCTTAGTGCTTATTCTAGATGAATGTTTAATGCTTAGTGATATAAATGAATGCTAGATTTGATATATTTCTATATGCTGAGTGCTTGGATGTGCTAGATCTTGTCGAATACTGCATTGTTCTGTAATTAAGGTTTTAACTGCGATGTGAATAAGGGTTAAAGACTAATGAATGTTAACTGATAAGTGCTCTTTTAAGTATTGTGATCATAGATTTGTGTCCCAACTAGGTTGTAGACACTTGAGTCCTGCAACCCCCCTTGCCTCTACCTCCGGTGAGAATTCATCTTCTTCGTAGGTGTTTCCGAAAGGGCCAGTAGTTAGGGTTTTGTTGGTACGTTGTTGAAGTTTTGAACCCCGGGTCTGCCCCTGTGCCAACAATACTCTCCAAGTAGCTTCCTTAGAAGCAACTTCTAGGCCACTTTGTCCACATAGCTACTTTGTCAACATAGTCACTTTGTCCAACTTTGTCCAAATTTCCACTTGTCCATATATCCAATAGCCACTTGACTACTTAACCCATTTTCCTCATTTTAGGGTTAACCACTTTCCATATTTAGAAATTTCTCCATTTACTTTATTATTTAAATAATATTCCTTGACTTTGTCACTTCACTTTATTGTTTAAATAATCCTCTTTGATTTTGTCACTTCACTTTATTATTTAAATAATCCTCCTTCTTTGCAAGCACTTTGACTTATTTGACCTTTTGGGGCTTCAAGCCAACATATGAGGGTCCTCCAAGTTCGTAAGGCCATAAATATCAAACTGTGAGGAGTTATGTGACATTCCACATACCACCAGAAATGGGATGACAAGCACTATCCATCTAGGATAGTTTCACTAACAAATTCACTGATCTTCATCTCATTATTCCACAATTAAGTATGGGTTCTATAACCATACTTCTAGGATAACTCAATCGCAAAGCGTATTCTCGTGAGCGATTTCACCATAAGGGGACCACTTTGGAGTTCATCCATTTGTACTCCTTATCAAGACAATAATGAGTAATCTTTACATCAATCCAACTATGTATCATATATCAATGAAGCCACATCGATCCATCTTCATCTATGCATCATATCATGATAATTCATTGATCATCTTCATCTATGCATCATATATCAATGAAAACTCATTGATCCATCTTCATCTATGCATCATATATCAATGACAACTCATTGATCCATCTTTATCTATGCATGACATCATATGACTATGATTCCACTTGTCATCAATCCATTCACATCAAGGACAATACATATTACATCAATATTCTATGACAAGAAATTGTTCCTTTGACATCAATCAATCAATCTGTTGTCATCAATCAATCCCTTGACATCAATCCTTTGATATCAATCAATCAATCCTTTGGCATCAATGACAACATTATCCAACAATATCCCCCTTTGGAATTGATGGAAATACCAACATTGATGTCAGCACCAATCATTGATGTCAACACAAATCATTGATGGAAACATGTAGACAAGGCATTTATCTACATCAATAGTCATCTCAATCACATCAATGTGACTATCTCTCTCCCTTTGATATCAATGGAAAAGGGTAGTTCTCTCCTTGGGGTTGCTCCCCCTGCCTGAACTCTCCTTGGGGATGCTCCCTCTGCTTGAATGCCTTTGATCTTCCTCTGAATAATATCTCCCATTTTGAACAAGGGATATCACTTTGATGTAATGATGAAGTCATATCGCTCATGCTCCCCCTGTGACCATCGCTCCCCCTGGAACTATGCCTCTGTGTTCTTTCTCCAAGTATAGAGCTACTTTTCAAGTATTTATCTTTACATCTGATAAATATCTCCTCCTGGAATCATGGGAAGAAGAATGACCCCCCCTATGGGTATGTCTCCCCCTATCTTCTTTGCAAGATAAAAAACATGCTACCACTGCAATTTGCTTCCACTACAAATGATACTTCTCAACTGGAACATAGATCAACCGCTCTTTCTATGATGATCCTTGGACTTGTCCATGCATCAAACTTGTGCCATACCATACATCATGAAGCAAAATATATGTCAACAATGAAATAGAGAATCATGATCAAAACATCAACCAAGTACAACATGTACCAAATTGTGTGCCAACCATGCACAACACCCATGTACATAAACCATGTACATCAACACCATACAATGTGCCAACCATTAACAAAACCTATGTACATCAACCATGTACATCAATACCATAGAATAAGCCATAAGATATCATCAATGGAGTGTATCAACCATATGCCTCTACCAACGTGCCAACCAGTGCCAAAAACAAGTGTGATATGCTTCCACCCTGAATCAAGTGCCGCAACCATCATCTCAATCAATCAAGTGTCTCAGCTATATCATCCCATGTATCATGTACCAAAGTATATGCTAAACAAGTAATACCAATGGTGTACTTTAGCCAAGTACTATCATCCACATACATATACCATCTATAAGTGCATCAATCATTATACTAATCATGTATCGCCACTTGTACCATGAAAGTGCATCAACCATGCACCAATACCACAACAAAATGAACCACAATCAAGATGTGTCATCATACATGTATGCCATATCCACCATAAAACATGTTCCAATCATATTTCTAGTAGGTGCCTCTAACAATGTACCAAAAGTGTACCAAACATACATTAACTATAGATCAAGCTATGACTCATCAATGGTGTACAACATGACCACTTCATCAAATCATCAACAAAATGTCTCAATATGTAGCTCATCCATATTCCAAATGAATGCACCAAGATATCCAACAACTATGCTTCCAATAATATATCATAAGATATACTAATGAAACTCAATATGTACCAACCATGTACCCCAACAGATCAACATCAACTTCCATTCACTACAACAAATACTAAACATTCAATAATACATGTACTAGAAGTGTTCCTCAATATATCAATGACATCTCTAGCTAGCATCATCATGATAAATCTCATAACCAAAGTGCCATTATTTCACTGTCACAACCAACATTGTTCTTCAACAGAAAAAATGTCTCTATCGACACTCTATGGTTAGTACCATGCATCCAAGATAGTCTTTCATTACTCAACCATACATACATCAGTTATGTATACTAACATGTAATCATGAAAACCTGCAACAAATAATGTCAGAACCTGCAACAAATCATGTCAGACCCTGCAACATAGATTTATACCATTATACCATGATACAACTCATGTGCATAGCCTTTTTCCCAAGGACCTTATCACATATACGCAACCTTCTGCACAGACAACTAGCGTATGTACATGAACTATTCATAGGTCAGCATGCACATTGTAACCCGCATATTCTTCTGAAGATGACAAACTTGAGCTTCCCTTAAGGCTGCCATTCTTCTCTAGTTGTTTAGGCTTCTTTACCCACTTCTAAAGGTGTCCCTGCTTCTCATAACTTGATTTCTGAGCTTCCATATTTTCAAAAATGTATTCCTTCCTAACATCGTGCCTTCTTCTAGTCATGCTTTATGAATTCCTCATCATGGACTTTCTTCTTGTGTTCCAACAATCTTGGGATTTGTGACCAAATCCACTACAACTGTAGCATCTCATGATGTGACAATGAACAACAATGTGTCCTACTTGATTACATCTCCAACACCTTAGGGTTCTATGAAATCTTTCATTATTTCTCCTTGCATAAAAACTGCAATCCAAAGCTTTGTGACCATATTCATTACATGAGTAACAGTGACCATGATTTTTTTTTTCATACCTTTGTTTTGGTGTCCATCTTGAAGGCGTCTTGAATTTTCTTTGAGATGTAAGGATGGTTTTTTGATGTCTTCCTTGCTTTGTTCTTTTGGAACTTTCCTTTCCTTGTGTATATGGTTGACTTGAAACATTATTTCCATCTTTTGAGAGTGAGGGACTTACCTCATGCTTCTTTGAGGTGCTTGCTTCAACATGTGTAGCTGCTTTGTTGTATCCAAGACCTGATTTATCATTTGGTGATCTTTGACTATCCAAGATCTCATTCAAGATTGTTGAGCTATTCGATAATTTGTTTGACTTCTCTACTTTCTTTCTAAGATCAACAACTTCAGCTTCCAACTTGTGACATGACTCTTCCTTTCATTTACTTGTTTCTTTAATAGTTCCTCTATTCTTTTGGATTCTTCAATTTGGGTCTTGAGATGGATATTAACTTCAAGACTTTTTCTAATATCATCATCTAGCTTCTTATTCTCTTCAATTTCATTCTTTAGTCTTTTGATCTCTTGTTATTTTTCTTCTAATAGAGTCTTTTTACTTTCTTCTTGTTCCTTGAGCATTTCCTTTAACTTCAAGATATGCCTTTGATTCCTTTTAAGAAACCTTTTAGTGTTATCCAAAAGATATCTATATTCTATGTAACAATGGTCATAGTTGTATTCAAATAGCCCCCATTCAACTTTCCTTTTAAGCTCAGATAATTCCTCTTCTATTGATTCCATGGGATAACTATCATTTGATTCTACACAAACTATCTCTAGATTTTCTTCTTCACTTGTAGAGAAATATTCAACATCATCACATTTTGAAATATTGCAATTGAGGGTTTTTGGAGATTCTTTACCTTCATTGATCTTGATGGAATTATCTTCAAGGTCTTCCTTTTTTCCAACATCATCACATTTAGAATAATTGAAAATAGAGGATTTTGGAGATTCCTTACCTTCATTGTTCTTGATGGAGTTGTCTTTAGCGTCTTCCTTCTTCATTTGGTAGGTCTCCTCTAGCTTTAGTCATACATCCTTGGTGGTAGTGCATTGTCCCATGCTCTCTTTGATAGAAATTGAGAGAGCACTAAGAATGGTCTTGAGAGCCAATGCATCATTCTTATTTTCTTGCCTTTGAGCTGCAAACTTTGACTTGTTCTTCAAAGGAACTAATCCACCAATAGCTGCCTTCCAAATACCCACTCCTATTTCCTTCAAGTGCGCTTTCATTTCTATTCTCCATGTAGAATAATTTTCCTCATCAAGGATTGGAACTTCATCATCCATTTGTGTGTCCATGGATCTCCTCCAAGCTTGTTAAGGCTTATAGTGAAGGCATGCTCTGATACCAATTGTTGGACACACCNTCAAACTTCCCTTCACAAAACTCCTTAGTTAGCAATCACCATTTACTCATTACTTATTGTTGTCATTTATAACCAATTAAATGTGAACATACATCAACAACATATACCAACAACATATATCATCAATAAGTCATCACCACAAGGAACAAAAAGAACACAAGATGTATGTGCAATTTTATTTTTATTACAGACTACAATCCTTGGGTTATAACAACAACTGAATAGAGTTACAACTCCACAAGAGCACCAGCTCTACAATGCAAGACTCATCTTACACAACTTAGCACCAACTGAGAAGAGGAATCAATCCTCAACAGATACCAATCTGTCAACAGGTATGTGACCTGTCAGTAGTGCAACACGTGTATGTACACGCCCTACCAGTAGTACAACTCACGTATGTACGCGACCTGTCTATACTACAACCTGCATATTACTTCTGAGCAATTATGGTTTTCTCTCTATGAAAGACTCAGATCCTCTACAACCTTCAGTCACATCCACTTATGTTTTTCACTGTACTATAACCAATATCAACACATCCATACTCTCCAACAACTTACTCATGCTCCTCAATCATACAATATGAATTATACTCAAACATAAGTAACCAACACAATATGGCAACCATATCAGTATTGAAACATAAGAGTGCTTTACACTCTATTAATCAATCAACATAACCATATCACAAAAACCATACTAAGAAAGCATTCACCATACAATAAGAAAGTGTATCCATCAAGACACTAAGTAACCATATCCGAGTTTCTATGGCAGATCTGAACACATAGAATCCAGATCTGGAACTTGCTTCAGTCTTCAAGAGCTTGGCATCAGATCACTCTCAAGTCTCCATGACTTCATCAACTGTACGCACTCTGTCCTCCTGCAACCCACGTGTGTACGTGCTCTGGCTCACTTCAGCCCACGTATGTATGCTCTTTGGCCCATTGTTTCTTGTGTACTCCTTAAGAAAATAGGGTTTCTGAACTTCCGAAAATTTCTCCATCAAGATATCAAACTTACGGAAACTTTGATGTGTCCATGAGATATTCTAGCCACTCTCTCTCTTAGAATAGATCTTCAATATAAGCTCAAGAGATGTATTACAGAAGAGACCCTTACCTCTTATTTATACTCTCCAAGTAGCTTCCTTAGAAGCAACTTCTAGGCCACTTTGTCCACATAGTCATTTTGTCCAACTTTTCCCAAATTTCCACTTGTCCATATATCCAATAGCCACTTGACTACTTAACCCATTTTCCTCATTTTAGGGTTAACCACTTTCCATATTTAGAAAGTTTTCGATTTAATTTATTATTTAAATAATCTTCCTTGACTTTGTCACTTCACTTTATTATTTAAATAATCCTATTTGATTTTGTCACTTCACTTTATTATTTAAATAATCCTCCTTCTTTGCAAGCACTTTGACTTCTTTGACCTTTTGGGGCTTCAAGCCAACATATGAGGGTCCTACAACTTCGTAAGGACATAACTCTCAAACTGTGAGGAGTTATGTGACATTCCACATACCACTGGAAATGGAATGAAAAGAACTATCCATCTAGGATAGTTTCATTGACAAATTCATTGATATTCATCTCATTATTCCACAATTAATTATAGGTTCTCTAACCATACTTCTAGGATAACTCAATCGCAAAGCATCTTCCTGTGAGGGATTTCACCATAAGGGCACCACTTTGGAGTTCATTCATTTGTACTCCTTATCAAGACAATAATGAGTCATATTTACATCAATCCATAATGTATCATATATCAATGAAGCCACATGGATCCATCTTCATCTATCCATCATATAATGATAATTCATTGATCATCTTCATCTATTCATCATATATCAATGAAAAATCATTGATCTATCTTCATTTATACATCATATATCAATGAAAACTCATTGATCTATATTTATCTATGCATGACATCATACGACTATGATTCCACTTGTCATAAATCCATTCACATCAAGGATAATACATATTACATCAATATTCTATGACAAGACATTGTTCCTTTGACATCAATAAATCAATCTGTTGCAATCAATCAATCCATTGACATCAATCAATCAATCCTTTGGCATCAATGACAACATGATCCAACAAGTTTCTCCCTGGTTACTCCGTTTGTTAACATGTCTGCATGATTATGTCTAATGTGTATCTTCTCCAAATTCAAATGTCCATCTTCCAAGACGGATTGTATGAAATGGTACTTGAGATGTATATGCTTAGCCTTTGAATGGAAGGGTGAGTTCTTTGCAAGATGAATGGCACTCTCGTTGTCACAGTACAACCTTCTATTCTCTTTCTTCTTTCCCAATTTCTCCAAAAACATCTATAACCAAATCATTTCTTTACTAGCCTCTGTAGAAATAACATACTCTACTTTGTTTTTTGAAAGTGCAACAACCTTTTGCAGTTTCAAAATCCAACTTACTGTTGTTCCACCTACAATAAAAACATATCCTATGGTGCTCCTCTTTCTATCTTTATCACTTGCCATATCAGAATCAACATGTCCTTGTAGAACCGTGTCTGAACCTCCAAAACATAATGCACGAGTAGTAGTACCTCTCAAATACTTGAGAATCCACTTTATTGCCTGCCAATGTTCTTGACATGGATTTTTCATATACCTTTTCACAAATCCCACTGCATGTGCAATATATGGTCTTGTGCAAACCATCACATACATAAATCTTCCAACTGTTGATGAATAAGGGACCCTGGACATGTATTCTATCTCCTTTTGTGTCTTGGGGCACATTTCCTTGGTTAATTTGAAATGGTTGGCCAAAGGTGTACTAACTAGTTTTTCATTCTACATTCTAAACCTCTCCAACACCTTCTTTATGTATTCACCTTGAGATAATGTCATTTTGTGATTTTTCCCGTCTCTTGTTATTCTCATACCAAGAATTTTCTTTGTAGCACACAAATCCTTCATCGCAAATGAATTAGCTAATTTCTTCTTGAGCAAATTTATATCCTTCATATTAGACCCTGCAACAAGCATGTCATCTACATACAATAGCAAGATAATGTAACTTCCATTTTATAGCCTTTTAAAATAAACACAGTTATCATAATGACATCTACTATAACCTTGTTTTGTCATAAACCTGTCAAACTACATGTAATATCCCTAAGGTTGAACCCAATTGTAAATGTAAATGTAAATGTACTTAAGCCGGTGATCTGTATGACGTCATTTTATATGCACATTTCATGGTATAGTGCGAGCATGTATTGCACAGTAAAATGAGGAAGTGTGCACATTCCTGGATACCGCGCGCAACAACTTGAGTGCGTGCGATTGTGATGCCAACGAGACTTTGTGTATATGCTATGTTTTATAGGCTGGTGAGCCAATTATTATAAACTAGGATGCTTATGTTTTGATTAGGCCACAGAGCCTAGATTTTAAAGGCTAGTGCACCTGTTTTTGTACATGTCTCATAATTAATATAAATACATAGTTGTGTGAAAACTGACCACGATAAAAGAGATGGGGGACTAAACTCCACTAGTTAGGGAAAGGGAGGGGATAATCTAAGGAAATGGGCTAAGCTAGGGAGCTTAAGCCAAAAATGAATATTATATTAATATTTCTTAAATATAAAGTATGGATAATTATTTTATCCTAAGTTCTAAAGTTGGGCACAAGTGGGCCAAAGTAGCTCCCAACATGACAAGTGTCAAGTTGGGGACATGCATACATATTCTTGGGACTTAGTTTGTTTCCTATCCTCTTTTTCCATCACTCAGCCAGAGAGTCAATCATCCATGACTATTCACACCCATTGAGCTATCCTTTGTATCTTCATGATTGTACCTGAACCCGTATCCATAGCCATTTTGTTTTGGTGTATCTGGTTAGCTTGGGAGCTGGACTGAAGAAGCGGGTTGTTAGGCCTATGAGAAATTCTCTGGGTGAGAGAATTATTGTGGATTGATTTCCTAAAGGTGTTGAACTACAACTACAATTCTCTGAGACTTCCTGTCTGGCCTGTTGCTGAAGCCCAGAAAGGAAGTGGGGCAGTCGAAGGACTGTTGAGCAGAGAAGGGGGACACTTCCTAGGTGGGATAGGCATGTGGGGAATGAGGGACTATGGGATGTTAGTTTGAGTTGGCACATGAGACAGAGTCCTTCCTGCTGTCTATGAGCCTTTAGCCTGGTTAGGAATCCTTTTACCCAAGTGGAGTTTAGTCCCAGCTCGGTGGTGACTCACTGTTGAGAGTGATGAACAGTGTGGTCTAAGGCTAGCAGGTTTGTGGAAGGTCTGGACATAGTTGGTGAAATTCTTACCAAGATAAGTGCGAATTGGGTGATAAATTTACATGCTGCATTGTTATTTACGTGCTTATATTTATGAGTTTATCTTATGTGTATTTATAATTGTCTGAATGTTAGGGGTATTTCTTGTATATGCTGCATGTCTATGTTTATTGTTATTTCAGTGTGAATTCGTGTATTTACCTAATGTATTTGTCTGTTACGTTTTAAATATAAAGCTTCCTCAAGAGTGTTGTGTGTGTATGTTTTTAAATGCATGCAGTTAGAAAAATTATGTGGCATAGCTCAGTTGGATGCTGGGTATGTTATGACATGTTCCGTAGAGAAAACAGAAAGAGTTCTTTGGCGTAGTGTTGCCTGGCATGGATGGCCCGAGACATTACAACATGGTATCAGAGCTAAAATTTTCAACATTGGGCCTGGATGGGCTGAGCAGTTGATTTGACGCAAAATTTCACAGAAGATTTATTTTGAATGAGCCAAATTTCAGTTTGTAGAGCGTCCATGGTAATATTTGGAAGCAATGACGTGGAATTGGGAAAAGCCCCAATTTCTATTGTTAAATTCATGAGAAAATGGAGAAATTCGGCCAAGTGATGAGATATTCTTGATTTAATATCTATTTTAGCAAATTTGGACCCGGAATTGGTTGAATTTGAAGTCATAGTGAAGCCATGACAGTTGGAGCGAGTTTGTAATTAAAATTCTCAATTCATGAATTGATTTTGGGGAAATTCGTTCCAGAAATGTCAACCCACAACGATTTGTTGTTGCAGAGGTTGAATTGGTGTTATCAGGGTGAAATTGAAGGAATTTCGTGGTTGCAGAATGTTTATGGTAAATTGGGGAAAAAGTTAGGAAAATGCCCCAATTTCTACAGCGAAATTCACGAGGATTTGATGCGCATAAAGGTGAATGTGCACAGGTGGGCACACTAAAAATGCATGATGCATAGTGAAAAGCTTGTAATAGGTAAAATTCAGCACAACACGACAAGATATTGGCATATTGGTGCACGTGCTAAATTTCGGTGTCGCACGCAAAAATGTTAGTGTGCGGGTGTGCGCCCTAAATTTTGGTACCGTGCATAAAAATAGTGGTTTTCTAGTGCGTGCACTAAATTTTGGCACCGCGCGGAAAAATGTTGGTGTGTGGGTGCGCGCGCTAAATTTGGCATTGTGTAGTGTGCATATGCATAAGAAGTGTGTGCGATGTGGACATTCATAATAATGACGCCCATGGTGTGCGCAGTATTGGCATAGTGCAGTGGGGTTTGGTAGTTGCGCGCGCAATGTGGGTATATGTTGTCGCGCGACAACTTAGTTAGTGGTGCACGCAGAGTTTTAATGCACAGTGGAAACATAATAAATTCTGGAATGGTGCAGTGCATCGAGTGAAACGCACACAGAATATCTATGCACGGTACAAAAACTGCGCGCGGTGGATATTAGTGCATGGTACAAAAACTGTGCATGGTGGATATTGACGCACGACATGAAAGTAGTGCACACAAGTTATTGGTGCGACAGAGAAGTGATACACAATGGTTTTAAAGTGTGCGAAGCATGATTTACCTTGTGTTGTTGCTGCACATTGTAAATATGGGTGTACAGGTTGAATTTTGTGTGCACAAAGTCATTTGAAGGGCGAACAATAGCAGAAAATCAATGAATTTCTATGACGTTTTATATCATTTGAACGCCATCTTTTTGCAGCACGTTTTTGAGGGCCTTAAGAGCATTTTTAACAACTTAAAAATCACGAGACAAAAGTGTACCGAATGTACACTTTGTCTCTACATCTCATATAAAAGAGCTCGGATAGATCTTTCTAATGGTGTAAATTGTTCGTCAAACAGAGTTTTTTTGAGAAAGTTACAACACAAACAGTGGAGGGTAAATTTTATGACCCAACTAACTTCAAAGGGCCATAACTTTCTGCTCTGGAATCAGATTGAGGCGTAGGAGTAGTCAATGGAAAGATATTGAACCATAGAAAACATTCCCAGAGATGAATTAAATTTATGAGCATGTTAAAGGTGTTTAATATGGAAAATAAGGTGCCTGTAACATTCCAGACCAAAAATACAAATTGGCCTAGAACTTCAGCAGGCTGTAACTAGTAGCCCAGAACCCAGAATAAGGTGAAACTTGGAAAAAATGTCCATAATATGTTTATGCAGAAACAAAATTGAGATCATACGAAAATTTCAATGGGGTAGGTGAAAAATTGCATATTTACAGCGCAAAATTGCGCTAAGTTGAAAAACGAACAAAAACATTATTGGGGAAATTTCAAATGACCATAACTTTCTGTTCCAAACTTCGAATTGAGCATGTGAGAAGGCGTTGGAAAGGTATTGAACAAAAAAATAAAAATATCCACCCAGAAAATTGATATGGGTATTAAAACTTTCAATAAATAAGAAGAAAGGATGTTGATATATTATTGAACCAAAATGGTTCATATTTTTCATGAAATTGTTGAAACAGTTAATCTGACAAAGTTTTGTTGGTTGCACATTTTGCAGAGTTAACAACAACTAGATCAGATCAAGATCAATGCAGAGTCCATAGGAATGGAAGAGGTACAGGGGACTTACAGTCAGCAAGATGAGATCAGAGGGATGGATGTCGATTTGGGCATTGAAGGAAAAAACTCCAATGGACATGGAGAAGGAAGAGATGAAAACATGAATATGGCAGAGACCATTAAAAATTTGCAGAAGGATGTCCAAAGCCATAAAGCTGATAATGAAAGGCTTATGAGAGCCAAGGAGTAGCAGGATGACTTCAACATGAATTTATTGGAGAGCTTGAACATAATAGAAAATAAATTGGATAAGGAGATTGGTTCAAGCAAGTCAGGAAATCACAGGTCTCATGATGAGAAAAGAAAAGCAAGAAGTGTTAATAGAAATCACCACCACTTCCCAGGGAATTCCAGTAAGAGATCACACAACAGCTCAAGTCCATCCCCTGTCAGAAATCATGAGAGGTCTGGGGTGGATGAACTGCGAGGAGAAATGAACAAAATCAAACCTCCTACATTTGATGGTGAGCACTAAAAGGATGAAGATGCAGAAACATGGTTGTTGGGCATGAGAAAGTATTTTCAATTGCATAATTATTCTTCTCATGCAGATGGTAGAATTTCCATCTATCAACTCAAGGGAAAGACATCCATGTGGTGGGATCAGCTTGTGCAGGTGAAGGACATTAAAGAGAAAAGTGTTACTTGGAGGGAATTCCAGAAGTATTTTGAGAAGAAATACTTGACTAAGAGATACTACGACAAGAAAATGAAAGAGTTCTTTGAACTCAATCTTGGGAGTATGACCATAGATGAATATGAGAGAAGGTTTCTAGAACTGCTGAATAATGTCTCTTTTATCAGGAATGAGAAAGTCAAAATTCAAAGGTATTTGAGTGGATTTCCATCATTTATCAGTGACAAAATACATTATGATTATCCAAAGACATTGGATGAGACCATAAGGTGAGCTAAATGCCTTTATGAACAACAGAAAGAAAGGCCAACTTTCCAAAAAGCTCGGGAAGACAAAAAAAAAGTTCAAGATGGATCAGAGGAAGAAGGGATCTAAGCCTCCATTCTTCAAAAATAATCCTCAGGTACAACCAACTTCTAGAGAACTCAAAACAATTGAAGCAGGAGGTCAAAGGCCAAGGCAAGCACCTATTCAATGTTGGGGTTGTCAAGGAGATCACATGTATAGAGATTGTCCTCCCAGAGGTGAGAAAGGGAGAACTGTTCACAATGTACAACAAGTTGAAACAATGGAGAACATGGGAAGAAATGTACCAAGGATCTATGCAGCCCTGGACAACAAGCAAGCAGAGTATCAATCACACATGATTGAAGTGGAAGGTATGATCAACAATCAAACCATTGCTATTTTAATTGATTCAGGAGCTAGTCATAGTTATATAGATCCTAAGATGGTGGAAAGTTTGCATTTGCCAAGAAGCAAGCATGAAAAATCTTGGTTGGTGCAGCTGGATATAGAAGCCAAAAGAAAATTTAATGAGATGGTTAAGTCATGCCTCATGGACATGAATGGACTGAACACCAAGGCAGATTTGAACATCTTGCCTTTAGGTTCCTATGAATGTCTAATTGGGATGGATTGGTTGGACCAACATCATTCCATCCTAGACTGTCATAACAAAGCATTTACTTTCTTGGATGATGAAGGGACACTAAGGAGAGTGCAGGGAATTCCCAGGGCAGTAACCATCAGAGAAATTTCAGCATTGCATCTGAATAAATGTTACAAGAAAGGGTGTCAAATATTTGCAGCACATATGGAAGAGACACCTAGAGATAAGGTGACAAATTTGGAAGATCATGCAGTCTTGGAAGAATTTGAAGATGTGTTCAGGGAGGTACCAGGACTACCCCCAAAGAGAGATATTGATTTCTCTATAAATTTAATGCCTGTAGCAGCTCCAGTGTCAAGGACTCCTTACATAATGAGTACACCAGAGCTGAAGGAGTTGCAAATGTAGCTTGAAGAACTTCTAGAGAAGGGGTATATACGCCCAAGTGTGTCACCTTGGGGTGCCCTAGTCTTGTTTGTGAAGAAGAAATATGGCACATTAAGATTGTGCATTGATTTCAGATAGTTGAATAAAGTGACTCTTAAGAACAAGTATCCTCTGCCAAGGATTGGTGATCTTTTTGATCAATTGAAGGATGCAAAGATATTTTCAAAGATAGATCTCAGGTCAGGATACCATCAGGTAAGGATTAAGGAGGAAGATAGAAGCAAGAATGCCTTTAGAACAAGGTATGGTCATTATGAGTTCACAGTGGTGCCATTTGGGTTGTCAAATGCACCATCTATTTTCATGTGCTTAATGAATGGTGTTTTCCGAGAATATTTAGACAAGTTTGTCATTGTCTTTTTGGATGACATTCTTATATATCGTAAGTCAGAGGAAGAGAATGAACATCATTTAAGGATTATTTTGCAAGTATTAAGGGAACATCAGTTGTATGCAAAATTGAGAAAGTGCTCATTTTATCAAAAGAAAATTCATTATTTGGGACATATTGTTACACCTCAAAATTACTCACTTCGATAGTGTCACAAGTGTCGTCATTACGAGTGTTGTAAGTGTCGTATCTTGTCCGCAAATGTCGCATCTTGACTACAAGTGTTGTAAGTGTAAAAAACATCATACTTCCATCTTGCCTATGTCATGCCTCTAACGACATCATGAAGACACTTAAGACACCTCAAAGGATAGTTTGGAAGAAGAGAAATCACTTAGCAGGAGGTACAAGCTTTTTACCATTGGAAAAACCACTCAAAAAATGAATTTTGGAGAGGAGCGCTCCCCTACCCACTGTCAAGGAGTGCTGATGCTCTCTGAGCCTCTTTGGGGGAGTGCTTGAGCACCCTGTGCACCCTTATGGGGGAGCGCTACCCTTTTTTTAGCAAATTCTGGGTTTGTTGAGGCAAATAAGGGAATAATCCCTCAAATCCTTAAGGCAGTTGGATTCAAATAGATGGTCAAGGTATGATCTTAGGAGAGATCCTCAAATCAAGGAGAGGAATCCTCAACTCATCCCGAAGATCTCTCAAGTGGTTGAACCTCTCCAAGGTTATATAAGGAGGCCTTCTCATGGTGAAAGGCACAATGGAGATTGGGAATTACATCAAACTTATGATCTCATGAGGGAGATACCATGAAAGCAATCAGTGGAGATTATTTGAGCAAGAAGGTTGGACAAGGAGAACTGGAAGAGGCAGTTGCACCTTCATTCAAAGGATTGTAAGTACTGTTACTTGTTCTCATTAATATAATCAATGTTTGGCCTGTTTCTTTCAAACTTTTGCTTGTTCCATATGAGTTTGTCTGCAGTAGATGGATATATGATTGAGCTAATCTCAATAGAGTAGGAAGTCCATTGTGTCTTTGTTTGTCTTACAGGATCTATCAGGGAGCTCAAGATCGAAGCTCATTCAGGACTTTGCAAGGATAAACGTTGCTAATAAGGTACATATATTTCTCCTTCTCTTTCATTCATTAGCTTGATAGGATCTAAAAGGAAGTCAGTGTCCATGTTAAGCACTTTTTGTCTTGGCCTTAGAAGTCTAGAGATCAAGAGGGAATCCACTTGTCCGCATGGGGATTTACCTTCAACAAATATCATTTCAAAGGATGGGATAGTAGTGGATCATGAGAAGGTAGAATCCATTAGAGAGTGGTCAGCGCCAAAGAATGTGACAGAGGTCAGATCATTTATGGGCCTTGCAAGCTACTACAAAAGATTTATTGAAGGATTTTCAAAGATTGCACACCCAATCACTTCCTTGCAAAGAAAGGGTGTGAAGTTTCAGTGGACATTGGAATGTGAAAAGAGTTTCAAACACTTTAAACAAGTATTAACAAGTGCTCCAATAATAAGGATTGCAGACCCAAATGAAGACTTCATTGTATGCACATATGCATGTAAGGAAGGAATTGGTGGAGTCTTCAGTCAAAATGGGTTTGTTATATGTTATGAATCAAGGAAGTTGAAGGAGCATGAAGGAAATTATGCCACTCATGATATGGAGTTGGCAGCCATAGTGCATGCCTTGAGGAAATGGAGACACTACCTCATTGGGAATAGGTTTGGGCTGAGAACAGACCATAATGGTCTGAAATATTTATTTGATTAGCCAACTCTAAATGCTAGGAAAAGCATATGGTTAGAATTTTTAAGTGAGTATGACTTTGCTATAAAACATATCAAAGGAAAAGAGAACAAAGTGGCTAATGCACTCAGTAGAAGAGTGCACGAAATGCATGCTAAAACCATTATCATGTACCAATCATATTTGAAATACATAATTACAAAGGCTGCCAAATTAGATTTGCATTACAAGGAATTAGTGAAAAAATTACACCAAGGTATTTTGCAGTAGAAAATTGAGGAATACAAGCTAAATAATGATGAAATTCTCATGTACAGGGGTAGAATTTATGTACCAAATTCTTAGGAATTGAAAAATATGATATTGAGAGAAATGCATAATGTACCTTATGTTGGGCACCCAGGATATTAGAAAACTATTGCAGCTGTCAAAAGCCAATATTATTGGCTAGGCATGAAGAAAGAGGTTGATGATTTTATTGCCAGATGTTTGGAATGTCAAAAGGTAAAGGCTGAGCATAGACACCCAGTTGGTTTGCTACAACCATTACTCATTCCTGAGTGGAAATGGGAAGTTGTAACCATGGATTTCATCACCAAACTACCCAGAACAAACAAGCAACATGATTCTATCATGGTGGTGGTGGATAAGCTTACTAAAGTTGCCCATTTTATTCCAGTTAAGCTCACTCACAAGGCAAAGAACATTGTTGATGTTTATATGAGGGAAATTGCTAGATTACATGGCATACCCAAGACAATTGTGTCTGACAGAGATCCAAAATTTACCTCAAAATTTTGGAAAGGATTATTTAATGGATTTGGAACAAATTTGAATTTCAGTACAACTTATCATGCAGAATCAGATGGACAAACAGAGAGGGTGAATAAAGTGATTGAGGATATGTTGAGAATGTATGTGATGGATAAACCATCAAAATGAGAAGACTACCTACACTTGGTAGAGTTTGCTTATAACAATGGGTACCAAGCATCTCTAAAGATGAGCCCATTTGAAGCACTTTATGGCAGAAAGTGAAACACACCAGTAAGTTGGGATAACCCAGTAGACAGAGCAGTGGTTAGACCAGATTTTATCAGGGAAATGGAGGAGCAAATGATAAAAATAAAGCAAAATTTAAAGGCAACCCAAGACATGAAGAAAATATATGATGATAAGGGAAGAACTCACAGGGATTTTAATGTGGGAGACCATGTATTCTTGAAAGTGAAGGCCAACAGAAGTTCCCTAAAGTTGTGAAATTGTTCAAAGTTGGCAGCTCGCTATTGTGGGTCGTTTGAAATCCTAGGGAGGATTGGTCCAGTTGCTTATATGATTGCATTTCCTGCATCTATGTTTGTTCATAATGTATTCCATGTATCATTGCTAAAAAATAATACCTGATGCTAATCATGTTATCGATTGGAATGCGATTCAGGTGGAGCAAGAAGGCACTTTTCAAGTGCATCCGATATGCATTCTGGACCAGAAAATCAAACAGCTCTGGAATCGAGCCATAGGCCTTGTAAAGGTCCAATGGACCTGCTACGGTCCTGAGGACGCTACTTGGGAGCTTGAGGATGCAATGCAGGCATAATACCTACATCTTTTTGAGGATTTTTGAAATTTTGTTGTACATGGTTACATGATGCACTGAGGATAGTGCATAAATAAGGGGAGGGGATTGTAATATCCCTAAGGCCAAACCCAATTGTAAATGTAAATGCAAATGTACTTAAGCTGGTGAGCTATATGACATCATTTTATATGGACATTTCATGGTATAGTGTGCGCATGTACTGCGCAGTAAAATGAGGAAGTGTGCACATTCTTGGATATCGCCCGCAACAAATTGAGTGCGTGCGATTTTGAGGTCAGCGAGACTTTGTGTATATGCTATGTTTTATAGGTTGGTGAGAAAGTTATTATAAGCTAGGATTCTTATGTTTTGATTAGGCCGGAGAGCCTAGATGTTAAAGGCCAGTGCACCTATTTTTGTACATGTCTCATAATTAATATAAATACATCGTTGCGCACAGATTGACCACGATAAAATAGATGGGGAAATAAAATCCACTAGTTAGGGAAAGGGAGGGGATAATCTAAGGAAATGATAGGGATCTAAAGCCAAAAAGGAATATTATATTAGTATTTCTTAAATATAAAGTATGGATAATTATTTTATCCTAAGTTCTAAAGTTGGGCACAAGTGGGCCAAAGTAGCTCCCAACATGACAAGTGTCAAGTTGGGGACATGCATACATATTCTTGTGACTTAGTTCATTTCCTATCATCTTTTTCCATCATTCAGCCAGGTAGTCAATCATCCATGATTATTCACACCCATTGAGCTATCCTTTGTATCTTCATGATTGTACCTGAACCCGTATCCATGGCCATTTTGTGTTGGCGTATCTGGTTAGCTTGGGAACTAGACTGAAGAATCAGGTTGTCAGGCCCATGAGCAATTCTCTGGGTGAGAGAATTGTTGGGGATTGATTTCTTGAAGGTGATGAACTACAACTACAGTTCTCTGAGACTTCTTGTCCGGGTTGTTGCTGGAGCTCGGAAAGGAAGTGGGGCAACCGAAGGACTGTTGAGCAGAGAAGGGGCACACTTCCTGGGTGGGACATGCATGTGGGGAATGAGGGATTGTGGGATGTTAGTTTGAGTTGGCACTTGAGATGGAGTCCTTCCTATTGTCTATGAGCCTTTAGCTTGGTTAGGAATCCCTTTACCCAGGTGGAGTTTAGTCCCAACTCGGGGGTGACTCACTGTTGAGAGTTATGAACAGTGTGGTCTAAGGATGGGAGGTTCGTGGAAGGTTTGCATGCAGTTGGTGACATTATTACCAAGATAAGTGCCAATTGGGTGATAAATTTACACGCTGCATTGTTATTTACATGCTTATATTTATGAGTTTATCTTATGTGTGTTTATAACTGTCTGAATGTTAGGGGTATTTCTTGTATATGCTGCATGTCTATGTTTATTGTTATTTCAGTGTGAATTCGTGGATTTACGTAATGTATTTGTCTGTTATGTTTTAAATATAAAGCTTCCGCAAGAGTGTTGTGTGTGTATGTTTTTAAATGCATGCAGTTAGAAAAATTATGTGGCATAGCTCAGTTGGATGCTGGGTATGTTACGGTATGTTCCGTAGAGAAAACAAAAATAGTTATCTGGCGTAGCGTGGCCTGGCATGGATGGCCAGGGATGTTACACTTCAAATACCACTGCCTTGGAGCTTGGTTTAGGCCATATAATATATTCTTCAACCTGCATTACAAATTCTCTTCCCTTTGACCTCTACCCTTGTGGATGCTGCATATAAATCTCTTCCTCCAAATCCCAATGGAGAGAATTTTTTTTTACATCTAATTGTTTAGATGCAAATATTCTACTGCCACAAGACTTAAAATAGTGTTAATTGAATTCATTTTAACAACAACATAAAATATTTCATCAAAATCTATACATTTATTTTGTGTAAACCCCTTTACAACAAGTCTAGCCTTGTATCTCTTTTTCCCTCCATCTTCTTCCTTCAACTTGTAAGCCCATTTATTCTGTAATGCTCTTTTTCCTACAGGAAATTGAACCAAGTCCCAAGTCTAGTTATTTACCAGGGAATGTTACACAGTCGTAATAAAATTCCCTCATAAAAAGAGGGTTTCCTTCTAGGGAAAGAAACCCTAACATAAATTCTACCGTCAGATCTGCGACCTTATAATGAATGATCTAGATTTACTATGAAATTACAATATACGTTTACAAGGAAATTTTTCCTTTGGGAGCTTCACCCCTGAACCCCCATCGGGGAACGTTGTCCCCTGAACCCCCACTAGGGGAATGATTTCCCCTGGACCCCTCAATCAGGGGCATGAGCCCGCTGAACCCTACAAGGGGGGCAAGCCCCCTCTGCAAACCCCCCTGGTGTAGTAGTGTACAATATTCCATGGCGTACAGGCTTTTTGGGGTATACGCACGGATGAAAACAAATACCTCTGAAGCAAGAAGATAATCAGGCTCCACAACCAACACACTTTTTTTTATTTATACAAAAAATTGACCTTAATTAAGTTTTAACTCAAAAAAGACATGCCGACATAGCCAGTTTCTTACAAAATTAAATTATGGAAAAAATAAAATAAATTTGCATGTAAAAACCTTCCAATGGGTGACTTCATTCCCTTTTGGGGTGACGTTGGACCTCTTTCATGGAACTTTGGTCTCAGGGAGTGAAACGTTAGGCCTCCAAAAGCAAAAATCCTTCCCACACATGCCAATAACCTCAGGATTGTGCCCAAGGTGACAACCATTGTATGTAGAAATGTCCAAGGATGCATGGGTGACATCCAAGGCCTCCAAATGACAGAGTTCAGGTGGGAAAGACACAACCTCCTGGGTCTAGGTCCACCAAAGTGCCTCCAAAGGAAACATCCATCGTCTTCTTGGCAGAACCCCTTGATCTTCATTTTGTCCCTTGGCTGGGGTCTCAACATCCATCAAATGGGATATGAGCCCTCATGAAGGTTCCATCTAGTCATATCTCCATGTACTTGTTCACTGGACAAGGTCCTGCAAAGACAACAAGTATGTCCTCAAGGGGTCCGTAAGTCACAGGCACCAAAATACGTACATCACATATAATAATTAAAACACTAAAGCATGTGCATTAAACCCCCCTAAACCCAAACAAATGCTCAAAACATTATGCAACTTGAAGATTCTAGGGTTTGGAATGGTCTCAGGGTGTCCTATTGGGCCATTATCCATAATGTCAAGGTTGTTTCCCCAGTGGAGCTTTATCTAACTCATGCAAGTGTATTATGTGGTGAGGGGAAAACATTTGTTCATGGGGTGCATGTGATAGCAAGGAAATGTAACACTTCACCTATGGGTGCCTTTTTTCAGGGTGAGATGCACCTTATCATGGATAAAAATATTTCCAAGACCATTGATTTCCATTTATTATTTTTATCTTTGCTTTCTTCTTTTATCTTTATTTCTTCATGCTACAAGAAAAGAGTTGATGGCCACCTCCATAGATTGGTGACAAGCTAGTGGCAGTGTCACCCACAAACATTTCATGGAAATGATAAGGATGGCTTGGGATGAGACCCCCTTTCCTTTGGCCATGCAACCAAGAGCCACTACCCTGGCTTGGTGACCAATTGGGTGGTAGTGTCATACCTCTACATGGTCATGGTCATGATAGGTTGTCTCATGATGAGACCTCCTATCCATCAACAAATTCCTTGAGCATTTTATTCATATGTGGGTCCCCTTTTCTTGATGAGAAATGTTTCAATGCTTTCTTAGGGATCCCTGGGTGAAGCATCTTGAAGGTTTTAATTCATCTCTTAAATTTTTCTAGCTACATTTCCCCCTGGGCCTTTAGTCCTTTCTTCCCATGAGTTAAGGTACAACCCTTTCCAAGTGGAGCCTTCCCTAATGCCAAAAAATGTGCATAATTGGAGGGGATAAAGATGGAAAATGGTATGTATGGAGGGAACGAGCGATGACTCTTCAGAGATCCACTAGGTAACAACCTTTCCTAAAGGGAAACCAAATTACTATGGAACCATGTGACCCTCCCAGTTTTGAACAAGGAAAATAGCATAAAGTCAAGAAAACATTATGAAATCCAGAAAGATTCAATGCAACATGTTTAAATGTTTTAAAAATTGGAGTGATACATACATGATACCTGGACTTATTACCTCATGGATCAAAACTCATTTCCATTTCAGGACTAAGCCAATGTGATGGATACTATTGTTGATGGTATGTGGGCTCTACTACAGAAAAAATGGGTCCTTCGAGGCCATTCTCAAGTCGTCTGGATCTCGACACTCCATGTCTAGGACTTGTGGTCCTATAGACATGATATCCTTAGTTACCCCAAATTTTGGGGTAACATATGGCTCCAACTCAGGGGCATGTGTTGACCGTAGAGCGCATGATAACCTCAACATATTTGGTGTGACATGTTTCTGTTAAGACTCAACATAGGATGTTAGTAATACCTGGGGTGGTGTTATCACCCCTTGTTCATACATGATGCACAAGTTTAAAATGAAATCAACTATCTAATCTAAAACATAATCATGAGAATACATATATACAAGTGAGGAAAACAATATGAAAAGTGCAACTACAACTATGCTAATATACAATGCAACGGTATATACAATGAATGCAAATTCCTACCTACCCTACCTCACCTATACTTACTTGTCAAATGATAGGTATAATCATAAAACTAGTACAACCATGCTAGAAATGTATCATAACACCCGCCTCTATGTTTCATCATAAACCAAAACAATGAAAAGTTAAGGAAAAAATAAACATGAGTTAGAACATGCATTATATCATAGGAAGTCCTAAATTCTAGCTCATGGAGGCGAGAGGGAGGGACAAAATCATGCCAAGACACCCTTCCAGAAAAGTGATCAATCCATCTCAGAAAAGGATCATGAGAGGTAAAGGACTCAAAGGGCCGGCTCAAAGAGTCTGAGGGTTGACTACCTTGGACATCATCAGTCCCTGGGGTTTGAGAAGGGATTAACAAGAAATTAGAGGGAAAATGACAACTTCTCAGGGGAAAGATGAAAGATTGAGATAATAAAATTCTTAAGGCATTCAACCTCCCATTGAATTATAATAGAAATTTTTTCCCTAAATAAAACTTGAAACAAGAGACATGTTCCCCAATTGCATCCTTAGTGACATAACGAGGTAAATCAATTGGAGGGAGCTGGAAAACCTTGTCACAAGTATCCTACTTCAGGAAAACAATGTCCTGAACTTTATCAAAATTTGAGCACAACGATAGTTGATAATATTCTTCAAATAATAAATCCAAGTCCTCAAAGGAATACTCATCAAAATCCTCAAGGTATGACCATAAATCATCAGGAGAACATTGCACTAGGTCATCCTTGGGTGCTTGGAAAAATTCTGTAATTATATCATCGTCTTGTTGGCAAACGCCAAAATTATTAGGAATGTCATATGATTGTTGTAAAGGGAACATTCAAATATATCCTTCTATATCATAAATGTGATCCTCATTAGAACCAATCGCACCCCACTTACATCTTCCAACATGTATGAACTCATCAATATTATAAACCATGTCACTACCTTTACCATAACATGAAGGATTTAATGCATCCAAGGGATCCTCTAATAATTCTTCACCTTCCAAATCAAAAAATAAAGCATCATCAAAATATTGGAAAGGAAATAACTTACCGTGTTCACTTCTTGTTGTGTAGGAGCATCAAAGGCTTGGATGAATTCATCAAATGGAAGAGAATCCATTATATCATCCCTAAGACTCGTCTTTTTAATCATCTTTTCACCTTCATCAGAAAATGAAGGACCTATCCCTTCCAAGGGTTTCTTTACTTCTTCACCTTCTGAATCATAGAACAAAGTGTCATCAAAAACCTGGAAGGGAAAATGATTCACCTGATCATTCTCTTTTTCTTGTGTAAGAGAGATAGGATCTTGGAGAGATTCCTCGGACGAAGGAGCGGATACTAGTGCTTCATCCTCATAACTCACTTCTTCGGTCAAGTATTTACTGCATTCTCTTCAATCATGGGAAACATTTTACTCCTCTTCAAGGGATTGACAACCTTCTTCATAAATCTCTCCTTCTATATTAAAGGGTTCTTGGTATTGAGTATGGTACACATCCCTAAGAACTTCCACAATCTAGTGGTGAATCCTTCGTCCTCTAGGGCCATTGCGATATTTTGAATGGCATATTCATATCTCTAGAATTGTGGTTTCAAAAAATCAATAAACCTACCAATGAGGTCTATGAAATATGATATACCCTTATCTTCGCAACAACGCTTAATCCAATCTTGGAAAAAAGATGGTAGGCTAGTATGAACAATTTTTCCAGAACATCCTCCCCTTCAAATTCTATCTCACTTATATACTTCAATAATTATAGAATGTGAGTGATTGGGAGGCCTATGAATCTTGGAGAGTTGTTTAACCATTTTCTATCAAAATAATGTGGGTATCCTTGAAAACTTTAAAATCAGTAGTCGAATACACTTGTTCGCAGGGTTCCATGATCCCATATCTTGAAAGTATCACGAAGTACAGAGTAAGTCAGTGGAGTCGACATATAAACTCTTAAGGATTATCAAAGGGAGTGAGGGAATCACCCTCAGTTGAGTCGACATGTAAGCTTTGGAAAGTGAAAGGCTTTGAGAAAAAGGCTTACCATAAATTTGTTGTTCAAGGAAAATTGACTCGATGTTCCCCGAATATGGCGCCAAATTTTTTATCACACAATCTATACTTTCCCAAAGCCTAAAGGCAAGTAGGCCTCGATTGACATAACATGGAGTTAGTACTATCACTAACAACCCAATAGGATATCCCTCGCTATTTAGGAGGAGAAAAAACTCATTCCAAGGGAGACCTCCCAAGACCTAGTTGGTTGACGAAGGGTAATAAGACAATAGTAAAACCCACCCCTCTCTCTAGGTCACTCAAAATGAAGAAGTCATTTGGTATTGTTTGAGGTCACTCACTTCAAAATAGAAATATTCTACAAAAATACTCTTATACATGAAAAGATAAATGTATAGCAACAATAATATGTCCTGAAATTGAAGTAATAATGACAAGAATGATATAAATACTTTTGCAATTTGATATCACTTTGTCACTTACAATTTCAAGATTTAAAACAAGTCAACAAGTGACTTCAATGGGCTGTAAAAATACTTATAACAACAATAACTAAGTAATGATGAAAACAACATAATCACTTCAGAAAAGTACTTAAATTAGGCAATTAAACAAACACTTTAGCATATAATGATAATAGTTTTCCTAGTACAAGTGTTGGGTGGTCTTATGGAAAATTTAAGGGATATTAAGGGGTTGAAATGATGGTTGTAACAGTAGTTACAACAACAACAACAACCTTCAACAACTTTCATAATTTTTCACTTAGAATGATAGCAAAGGAAAGACTAAAGCCCTGGGTGATGGCACCTAGGATAATGTAAATTTCTGGGTAGGTTTCTTAGGTTAGTATGCTTGTTAGGGTTTCAAAACAAAGGCTGTAGCAGAGATTACAACAACAACATTGTGGTTGTTAGTGTTAGTGAGAGTTTCAAGAAAGATAGTTTGAAAGTTGTTTTGGTCTCATTCATCCACAAGAGCTTAGAAATCAACACCTTTAGGGGATTATGAAGTTAATAAAAATAACAATATCACTTGGGAAATAAAATATTGATAATACTTGTCTAAGGAAAGAAGTATATGCAAGAGGTGTTAGAAATTCAAGGCCTCAAGCATCTAAATCTTGAAGAGAGGTTTTGTTAGAGAGTAGGCACTTCTAAGCCCTATCATACCTTCCTTCCTTAGACTTATTTTAAAAAGTAATTGGTAATTAAAGTGAAGTTACTAGAGAGATAGATCCTTAGGGCTCTAGTAATCACTTCCAAAACAATGTATAATTGGCAAATTCAATCTAGTAGAAGAGTTATAGGGAAAAATAAGTAGTTGTTGTTTCTCCCCTAGGGTTTAAACAAACAATTTCATAATCTTTGACATGAACAAGTAAATTTTACCAAAAACATTCATTACATGAATAAAAATGCATATTTTCTACTTACTTCACCAAGAATAATAAAGTCAAACCCTAGTTGAAGACCATTCCACCATGAAAAATGTCAAGATACACCACCATAAAGCTTCCCCAAGAGATGCACACTAGTTATTTCAGCCAATGACCCTTAAAGAGGGAGAAACATTCAATCCACCACTTGTGGGTGATGAGTTATGATAAAAATGAATGTCACTTTTTGTTTATTTATACAAAAAAATGACCTTAATTAAGTTTTAGGTCAAAAAAGATAAGACGACCTGGCCAGTTTCTTACAAAATTAAATTCTGGAAAAAATAAAATAAATTTGCATGTAAAGACCATCCTAGGGGTGAAATCATGTCCTTCTAGGGTGACGTTGGACCTCTGTCATGGAACGTTGGGATCATAGAGTGAAACGTTAGGCCTCCAAAGGAAAAATCCCTTCCCACACATGCCAATAACCTTAGGATTACCCCCAATTTGACAACCACTACATGTAGAAACGTTCAGGGTTGCATGCGTGACGTCCAAGGCCTACAAAGGTCAACGTTCAGGTGGGAAAGGCACAACCACTTGGGTCTAGGTCCACCAGAGTGCCTCCAAAGGAAACATCCTTCTTCTTCTTAGTAGAACCCCTTCATCTTCATCCTTCCCCTTGGCTAGGGTCTCAACATCCATCAAATCGGATTTAAGCCCTCATGAAGGTTTGAGCTAGTCATATCTCCATGTACCTGTTCACCAGGAAAGGTCCTGCAAAGACAACAAGTATGCCCTCTAGGGGTCCATAAGTCATAGGAATCAAAATACTTAAATCACATCTAATAATTAAAATGCCCAAACATGTGCATTAAACCCCACTAAACCCAAACAAATCCTCTAAACGTTATGCAACTTGACAAGTCTAGTGTTTGGAATGATCTTAGGGTGTCCTATTGGTCCAATCTCACTTAAGTCAAGGTCGTTTCCCAAGTGGAGCATGATCCAAATCATGCAAGGGTATGAGGTGGTGAAGGGAAAAAATTTGGGCATAGGGTGCATGTGATAGTAGGGAAATGTAACACTTCACCTATGGGTGCCTTTGTTGAGGGTGAGATGCATATTGTCATGGATTCAAATGTTTCCAAGACCACTAATTTACATTTATTATTTTTATCTTTTCTTTCTACTTTTATCTTTCTTTCTTCATGTTGTAAGGAAAGAGATGATGGCCACCAACTTGGCTTGGTTACCATCTAGTGGCAATGTCACCCATAAAAATTTCATGGAAATGAGAATGTTGGCTCGTGATGATATCCCATTTCTCTTTGCCATGCAACCAAGAGCTACTACCCTGGCTTGGTAACTATTTGGGTAGTAGTATCATACCGCTACATGTTCATGGTCATGATAGGCCAACTCATGATGAGACCTATTATCCACCAACAAATTCCTTGACTGTTTTATTCATATGTGGGTCCCATTTTCTTATTGAGAAGTGTTTCAGTGATTTCTCAAGGATCCCTGGGCGAAGCATCTCGAAGGTTTAAATTCATCTCTTAACTTCTTCTAGATACACTGCCCCTTGGGCCTTTATCCCCTTCTTCCCATGAGGTAAGGTACAACCCTTTCCAAGTGGATCCTTCCCCAATTCCCAAAAATGTGGATAGATGGAGGGGATAAAGATGGAAAATGGTAAGTATGGAGGGAACGGACGATGACTCTTTAGAGATACACTAGGTAACAACCTATCCTAAAGGGAAAATAACTTACTAGGGTACCATGCTACCCTCCCAGGTTTGAACAAGGAAAACTGCATAAAGTCAAGCAAACGTTATGAAATCTAGAAAGATTCAATGCAACATGTTTAAATTTTTTAAAAATCAGAGTAATACATACCATGATAATCAAACTTATTACCTCATGGAACAAGACTCATTTCCATTTCAAGACCAGGCCCATGTGATGTATATTGTTGTCGATGGTATTTAGGCTTTGCTGTGGAAAAAAGGGGCCCTTTAGGGCCATGCTCAAGTCGTCTATCTCTCGGCACTCCATGTCTAGGACATGTGGGCCTTGAGACATGATCTCCTTAGTTAACCCTAGGTTTGGGGGTAACAATGCACATAGCTTCTTTCAAGGCCTGGAAGTATTGATCATTTGTGAAGTCCAAGAGAAAGCATTCTTTTTAATGAGAGTAGTGAGAGGTGCTACAATTTTTCCATAATTATAAACAAACTTGCAATAATATAATGTTAAACCCATAAAAATACACAAGATCTTTATAATTTTAGGGAGAGGCCAATCCTTCATAGCTTCAATTTTCTTAGGATCCACTCATATTCCATCCTTGCCAACAATATGACCTAGGTACTCCACTTCTGAGGCTCCAAAGGAACATTTATACTATTTGAGGAAAAGTTTGTTATGAGAGAGTAGCCAAAAAACTTGATCTACATGTGCTACATGGGCTTGCCAATTTTTACTATAGATGAGAATATCATCAAAGAAAACAAAGACAAAATGACGGAGGAAAGGGCCAAAAACATGAATCATGAGACTTTGGAAATTGGAGGGAGAATTACATAGGCCAAAGGGCATGACCAAGAACTCATAGTGACCCTCGTGATTTCTGAATGCAGTCTTGGCAAAGTCTTCCTCTTTCATACATATCTGGTGGTATTCAGAATGGAGATCAAGTTTAGTAAAGTATTTAACACCATTCAATTCATCCAACAGATCATCAATGAAAGGAATGGGGAATTTGTATTTGATGGTGAGTTTTTTAAGGGCACAAAAGTTTGGACACATGTGCCAAGTCCCTTCTTTATTGAGTACAATTACCACATGAGAATAATAGGGGCCATTACTAGGATGGATAACATCGCTTCAAGCAATTCTTGAAAGTTTTTTCTCAATTTCATTCTTCTGGGAAAATGGATGACGATAAGGGAAAAAAATGGGAGGAAAGTTTTCAGGGACTAGAGGAATGGAATGATCATGAACAACAAAGGAAGGGGGAATTCCATGGGGAGTGGAAAAAATGACTTGGTGATGGGAGAGAATAGATTGGAGGTCAGGATTCATAGATGGTGTCTCAATTGATTGAATGGAATGTAGTTGTGAAGTAATTCCTGAATGCCCTTTTTTAGGAGCATTTCCATTTGATGGGAATTGATGATATAAGGGGAGCATGATGTGATTCCTTGGAACTTATATTGATGTCCCTCCTATTGGAATTGCATGGTTAATTCCTTAAAATCCATGAGGATGGGGCCCAAATTGCTTAACCATTTAACACCTAGCACAATGTCACAACCACCCAATTTGATAGCAAACATATGATATTTTAGTGGTTTCTGACCAATTGTTAGGCAAAAAATTTCACAATCCCCACCACATTTCATGGAACTTCCATTGGAAATCATGATTTGAAAATTGTTGATAGTGCGAATATAGAAATTGATTTCCTGGGAAATGCCACATTGAATAAAATTATGGGTGCCACTATCAACAATGATTAAGAATTTCCTATTCTTAATGTAGCCAGTTATCTTGAGGGTTTGGGGAGTAGAGAAGCCAATGAGGGCATGCAACAAAATAAATAGTTCAACTTCTTGGGGATCAATGGGCAGAGTAGTATCATCTACGGGGGTATCTCTTCTAGAGGGGAAGCTTCAACCTCCTCATCAGCAAAATCCTAAAAAATGTCCATAAAATATTTTGTTCCTTACACTTGTGCCCAGGAAAATATTTGTCATCGCAATTATAGTAAAGACCCGTGAATTGGGGTTATTCCATTTCTGCCTAAGTTAATATCTGGATCTTAAGAGGGGTGGCATGAGGGGAAGGATTAATAGGTCAAGGGAGAGGAAGAAAATATGGTTTTCGATTCTGGGAAAAGACAACATGTTGTGCTTCTTTGGAACATTTAATAGCTTCCAACTAATTCAATGGGTGAGCCATGAGGACTTGGGCTCATATTTCATCCTTTAGACCACTGATAAAACATTCCCTTGAGAAGGAATTTTCCATGCCCTCCGTTCTAAAATCCAAGTTCCCAAAGGAAGTTATAAAGTCTTCCATTGTGCCAAATTGTTTCAACTTGGTCAAACAGACTAAATAATGGGTTTTAGTGTCAAATAATTCATAAAGCTCTGCAACAAACTAGGTCCACCCAATATAACCTTGGCATGCATTTTTACGTCATTGCCACCATTGCTAGCGTTCAAGATCCAGATAGAGAACAACATAACAAATTTTGGCCAACTTATCAATAATACCATGAAAATAAAATTAATTCTCTATTTGAGTGACCCATCCTATGGAATAAAAGCCATCAAATTTATTGACCTCAACTCGGGGAAGACGGGGGGTCACGAGGAAAGGGGTTGGAATGAAAGACCATGGTATGGGAGGAGTCAACACCATCTACATGGGATAGTTTTTAGGGAAGGGGGGGCAGTCCTAGGATCACTTCAATATCTAGTGGAGAGTGGCATTTAAGGGTGTCAAATTTTCCCTATAATTGGTCAAATTGGTTGTCAACTTTTGAAAATTGGGTCGCAACATTGGAAAATTGGGTCTAGAATTGGTCCTCAAAATGATCAAACTATGCCTTGTTCTTGTTTATTTTGGCCTGCAGTTCTTAGGTGCGAGTGGTGGCCATGTGGAAATGTGGGGTTCCTGGAATGCAGAGTAGGTCCACTGAAGAAAGGTATATATTTTGGATGAATTCTTCTAAATTAGCCATAATAGGAATCATTTTTATCAACATTTTGAATCCAATACTAGGATCCATCTTCACAACAATGAGTCGAAGGCAAAAGGTTGCATATCTGCACAATAAATACTAACGATGCTCAAGATTTATGGTTGGGGTTGTCATGTCAGTGCCAAAAGACTAAAAAATACCTAGAAACTCTTTTTGATGGAGTGGAATAAAAAATAGTTTCTAGGTCTTTTTTAGTCTTTTAGCCTTGACATGACAACCCTAACCCTAACTCTTGAGCATCACTATTATTTATTATGAATATGCACAACCCTTTACCTTCGAATCATTGTTCTAAAGATGGATCTTGGTATTGGATTCGAAACATCGATAAAAATGACTCCTACTATGTCTAATCCAAAATAATTCATCCAAATTTCACACCACAAGAATCTTAAAAAAGTAGATATGTGAGATATATCATTGCAACCAAGGAGACAAGGTAAATCCAATGGGATAGGTGTGAAATAAGGGTGCCAGGAAGGGTGGGTGGGACCATATAAATAAAAAAGATTGGTAATTGATAGGTACCACGACGATCAGGGAGAAAAGGAGAATCCAATGGGATAGGTCACAAATAAGGGTGTTGGGAAGGGGTTCGGGTCCACAAAAAAATAGGCTTAAAAATGATAGGTACCATGGTGATCAAGGAGAAGATACAAATGAAATGGGAAAGGTCCTGAATAAGGGTGCTGGAGGGACCACTATACTCCTTTTTTTACTCCTGCATAGTTATACTGCTTCCTAAAGAATACTACAGTGACGAAGTTCCCAAATTCTTAACAGGAAAAACTATGTAGGAATTTTGCAACCATAATGTAGGAGGTAGGGTTGCATGCAAATAGATATCATTTGTTCCTTTTTGGTTCTGTGTCTTTCCCAAGGGTTATGGTTTTTATGGTTCCTACAGATAAGGTTTTTCCCTAAGCTATATCTCTCTGATATATGTGTGGTGTTGAACAATAGAAATCAGCCCAATATCTCAGGGAACCGACTAAGGAAGCTTGACCATAACCTTAGCCATACTACCCGATTACCTAGGTACTCGAGAGTATCTTCCCGAGTGTTTTTCTCAGTGTCTTTATAGCAGTTAGGCGGTCGATCGATTGATCTAGAGCTAGTTTCAGGAGACCCAAGGGACTCCTGATATACCTGACGGTACATGGGAGTGATGGTTGTGTACATATTCTCTTTGATGTGATACTATTAGAGAGGTAACAATGGGGTTATAAAGGTTTCCAACAAGGTGAAATTTTTGTTTCTAAGTAACCTCATCAAAGTGTCTGTATTTCTTGCGTGTAGTCTTCCCCACCGCAATTTTACCCGCTGAGCATTAGATATTTGTTCTTTAAAGAAACTGGGAGTACACGTCTCTACTTTGAAAAAAAAATTCCCATAGTTTCCATAGAGAAAAGTGCTCCGATACCACTTATTAGTTACCCGATCTATTATAATCAGAAGCAAATAGAAATACTACAACAAATACTAGCGAAACACGAAAATGTAGAGAACCAAAACACCAAAGATGATACCTTTATTGATATAAAACAATGTTCACTAGCCTCTTTGAGGGGGAAACCTCCAGTAGAGAAAAACCCTATTACAACAATTCTCCAGACAAGGTTTTCTCACGCCTCCTACTCTTATTTATACTAATTCTATATTCTAAAGAACATTCTAGAGGAAGATCTTTCTAGAAGTGAAATATTCTATTATTTATTCTTATATTGACTTGTTCACATTTATTAAATAATCCTTGTTAACTAATGTCGACCTTTATTACATGGAAAGTATATTATTCTATCTACGTGAGGGGTTAGGGAGGTTAAGTCCCTACCAAGTTTAAAAGAAACTAAAAATTATGTAACATAATGAAATGGTTTGATACATAGATAGATCATTTTCAAAGTGACTTATATGGTAGTTGGCAATGAAAGGGAGAAAATGATAGCTATTTTGTTGGTCAATGTGATTAGGGATCTCTACTATCAATAATTTATTTCAATTCAATTGGATTTCATTGTGAACCTATCTACTCCATACTTCAAAAAGGCTAAAACGTAATAATATTGAATGGTTCAAAATAATCTTTGGCAAGTAAAGTTAATCATCTTGAATAGTTCCACACAAGGTTAATGTATTGTTTGGAAATAAAGTCAAGGTTAATGTATATTAAAAACCAATTGCATTGTCAGTGAAACCAATTTTATAAACATCAATTAGAATCAAATTGGAATATTAAAAACCAATAGTATTGTCAGTGAAAGCATATTGCATGCCCAATGGATATGATGGGATGTTTGAATTTCCATTCAGCATACCCACTTCATTTTTTGAATATTTTAATGATGGATTCCAAGGAAACTTGACAAGGAAGGTCATGAGAGTAGTTCAAAGGAAGAATGTAGAAGTAGAAAAGCTCGTCATAATTCCCATGAGGAGATAGTTAGTGGAGGAGTTGACTTTGATGAAATAAATGGTGGGAAGGTCGTGACTCAAAATATTTTAGAATCAAGAAGTTGTCTTACGACTTGGATCAATAACCTCCCAGTTAGGATGGGGATTCCCCAAAGTTTGAATGACACACAAGGATTCTAAACGAATGTTGTTATTGGGAATTTCAATAAAAAAATATGGTATAGTTCCCAAACGGACATATGTTTTGTTTTGAGTGTTAAGGAATATATGGTAGAAGAAATCATTTATACATGTTTGAAAATATGGTAGAAGAAATCATTTATATAGGTTTCAAAGAAAATGGCTCTCTAAGTTATATGGCTATTGGTGATTTCAAAGAGTCAATTCGTCATAATCAGAGAGCTCTTGCAAATGATAGATTGGCAGGTGTTTGATTTGATTCAAGAATTTTAAACTCTCCAATGGATATACATTTTCAATTATTTATATACAATATTTTCTTGAAAAACATATTTCCTTAAGTGTGTATTTAATATTTGTTATTCTTTGACTTTGTCTTGGACAAAGAACATGGAAATATAAAACTTCGACATTCACAATTCCAACTAAAAAAAAATTGTGAGTATCCTACTATACACGATATTGTTATTGACTCAATTCTAGGGATATGGAAATATTGTTGGCTCAATGAGTCTTTGAATACTTATGACATTATTCAATAATCTATCATGAAATTAAACAATGAAACCAATAAAAACACAGTTGATTCTATTACCTTCACACACCAGCTTCTTTCACACACCATCTTCATTGTCAAGATAATACTTTTTAATTTATTTTCCTTCCCTCCCTTATTTGATATCTTTTTATTCAAAGAATTATGAAAAAATATCGAAGGTTCGTGTCAATTTGAAGCCTCAAAGCCCCTTGTAAAGGGCCTTGTAAATTTGCATTGCAATTGAACTCCAAATTCTACATCTAGTTTTAATGCGAATGTTCAGCCTTATGGACTTGGTCAATCATGCTGCATCCCTCATAAGGTATTGATGTGGGGGAGGAGGTTCAATTACTATTTAAAAATAAAAAATCCATGGTTTCCACATTTTGCATACCATTCAGTTGCAGATATAGAGAGTTCCACCCAACTGTTGTTTCCATTGATCACCACACTCTACATCTTGCATACATTTTTACTTGTGGATGCAAATTTTTGTACCTATCCTCTCACATGTGGTTCTCAATTTCTCTAATTTTGTCTCAATTTTTATGTGTAGACACAAAGTTCCATCTTCTATGGTTTCCCACATTCCTTGAGTTTTATAACATAGGTGGTTGCCTCATGAGCCAACAAGCAGAATTATCATTTAAAATCTTGGTTTGATGGTGGTGGATGACATTGAATATCTTTATGGACATTGAAATTTACCTTGTATGAGATATTATTAAGTATCATTCACGTAGATTCCAAGAGATTACATGGGTTTAGCTGTATTTAATGACTCTAGGGAGCCTGTATAGGAAGAAAAGATGGCAAGTAGAAATAAGCCCAAACCTTTATGTGGACACATCATCAAATCATTGGATCAATAATATAAGTATTTACACTATATGACAACATATAAACAATATTTGGGTCTACCTTAGGAAGAGAGGAGGAATGTACATGGATTGTTAAATTTGTTTAAATGTTTGAGGCCTTTGATTTCAAAGAATTAGTGTGGTGATGCTCTAAGAGGTTTGACACCAAACATAGAATGATACATATGAGGCAAATAGGAATAACATTAGTGCCTTTTACCCCCACCATGTTCAAGATAATGTTGCAACTCCAGTAACCAAACAAATTCCTTAATCGTCCTGAAGTTGACATGCTTTCGGACTCCCATGGTGGTGGCTTGAACCTTCTAAAGGAATATATCACACAACCATTAGTGGGGCCTTCTATCCATTACTAGATTGAGGTTAGTCATATGGCCGTGGACCCATATAATGAATTGTCTTGGATGTTTTCTAGGTTGGTTGGTCATGAGACTACAACCTACATTTCCAAATACATGTTATATGTGTTATATTTCACTATGTGCATGAAATAATTTTTTGAATGAGTAAATAATTTTGAATGAGATAGATAATTAACATTCATATTTCACCAAAACCAAAATATTTTTCATGATAGCCTATTTGATATTCGTGCTAGTTTTCTACAAAAAATTTGAAATTCTAATGCCAAGGGAAAATGTTTGTTATGAAATTGACCTAATCCAAAGTTTGTACCTAGAATTTAAACACAAAACACCATTTCATTTTTATCAGGTCCAATATTTTATTGTCAAGAAATGCAAGAATATGTTGACAAGAAAAGAATCTGATAGGTTGTCCACAAAAGCTAAGACATTTATTTCCAAAATATGAGAGAATATTTTTGAAGAACATCGTACCTGTATTATTGTAGGAGCTAGTCGACCCTGTAAACTAGACCAGATGGTAAACTTAGACTTGTTGTTCGACCAATGATCTAGGTGGATATTGGTGGCCACCCACCTATTCCAACTGGCTCCTCTTGAGAGTTTTTAATTCAACACATTCTTCTGTAATTCTTTGTAATTGTGGGTTCTACACTTTCAAGGTTGTTTGAATCCTTACACAACTTCTAGGTGGATATTGGTGGCCACTCACCTAATCCAACTGGATTATTTTGGAAATTTTCATGTTAATACATCTTTCTATACTTCCAGGGCCGTTTTGGGGCCCTAAACAATGTTCTTTTGGCTTGCCATAGTCAAACTGCAGATGGAGTTAGAGTTTGTCGACATAATGTGTATTTCTTGAAAATAACTTTCCAACGGGCTATCACACGCCTAAAACAAAGGTTGTATGGAAAATTTATGACCCTGGGAAGTTGAGGTACCAACTTACCCATCGAGACCCACATAAACTTTAGCGTTTCATCTCCTAGGATTAGGTTTTTGGATGTCTAGGGTTTCATCATTCATGAGTAATGTTAAAAAGGCATCTGGAGCCTCATTGTAATGATTATTCTTAGATGAATGCGCGTAGCAGACACATCTCTTCTCAGAGATAACTACCACCATTCGAACAAGTTGTTTTCAGTTCTGTAGTTTTACAGTTTGAACCTATTTTATTTATTCAATAGAAGTTATTGTTCACTGGATATATGTTGTTGTTCTTTGTATCACTGTGTTATTGTATTTAGTCTATTATTCATTTCTTTCTGCTCATAAATATGGATAAGTGGTATCATAGCGATCTGCTCTTCATTTATTTTTCTTCATGCATGTCCTCGACAAGATCTGGGTACAAGAAGTTGGGACTCGAACCAGTCGAGCCTTGCAAGATCGTTTGCTCTAAGCTCAACAACAACCCATGGGGGACGAAAAGAAAGATGATGGAGTAGGAGATCCTTTTAAAATGTTGCTCGAGGAATCCCTTGCACGACAAAGGAACAAAATGATGAACAACTTTACACAGATCCTTCGCCGACTACCCATGGGAGACACAACTTCATCTAGCATCCATGCAACCGCCTTCAAGGTACAAGTAAATTTTGATATTCCATTATTTGAAGGACTAATAGATGCGGATGTTGTAAATAAATGGATGAATCTCCTCGAAGGGTATTTTTGGTCCATAATTTTTACCATAGAGAAAAGATTACTTTTTCACTCCTCGAGGTTGTCCCCCATGTTAAGGACTAGTGGGATACTTACTCTGAGAAAAGGGCCATAGAGGAATCTGTAATATTTGTGGTTGCCCCCACATGGGATTCCTTCATGGATTCCGTTAAAGAAAATTACTACCTTGTTGGAAGGCACGAGGACCAATACACAAGATGGACCATGCTGTGTCAGGAAAGGGACCATATAGTATCATATTTCACCAATATTTTCCATACCTTGCATACAAAATTGGGTATCAAAGACTATGAACGACATCTAGTGCTCAAATACCGTGGTTGTATGAATAGATACATTAAAAAAGAAATAGAGTTTCTAGACATTGCATCATTAGGTGCGACCTATAGATGTGTTGTCAAGAGAGAGTAGAAATTTAAGTAGAAGAGTCGAGAGTTTGGATTTGCAAACCCCTCATAGCCGAAGTAGGGCAAAGGCATCCCCAACCCATAAAACAAGGGACAAAGAAAAGATGGCCACTCTCAGGAAAACTAGTCCAAGTCGCAACATAAGAAGGGTAATGAGAAGTCGAAGAAGGACACATGAAAATGGTGTGAATACGATAAAATCCTTTGTCACAACACCAAAGAATGTCGTTCCAAGAAGTCACTAGTGGCCGAGATGAAATATTCCAAGCCAGATACATATTCTGAATTTGAATCAAAGCCATAAGGAGGGAAGAAGATTATTTATGCCAAACACAATGCCACTGTTTCTACCACCAAAGTCCATCCAAGCGAACCAAAAGAACCAGAGGAAGGGGAACACCTCTTTCACTCACAAATGTGGGTAAATGGGTCTTTGCTTCATTTCATTGTCGATAATGGCAATCATAAGAACCTGATCTTAGCAGAGGTCAGCAAGCGATTGGACCTACCAATGAAACTACACCTGCATCCCTACACCATCGACTAAATTTTCCAAGGAAGAGATCTCTATGTTAGGCAACGATGTCATCTGCCTTATGGAACCAATCCCTTCAAAGGAGAGGTATTGTGTGATATTTATTGCCTTGAAGTTTGTGATGTTATTTTAGGACAACCATATTTGTGGAAGCAAAATGTTGTGTATGAGTCTAGATCCCGCAGTTTTATTATTACGTTGGGTAGACAATTGTACAAGATGCCAGAGTTAGCATCGCCTAGCGATATTTCTTTAATCTATGCTAAGAAATAAAGTAAGGTAATTTCACAGATCGATAATTTCTTCTTCTTTATGATCCATTCTCATAGTAAGAATAATGTCACCACCACATCTGTGGCCTCTACACAGAGCATCTTTTTGCAACAAATGAAAGTGGACGGGATCATGGAAGAGTACAAAGACATCTTCTCCTCACCCACTGGGGTGTCGACGCACTGCCAATTCAAGTGTCCAATTGATCTAACCCCCAGTGCACCTCTTCCTAATGGACCATTCTACCATTGCTTGTTGATTGAAAATGAAAAAATCAAGCACCAGATCCAAGAGTTGCTTCAAAAGGGGCACATCAGACACAACTCCTCCCCTTGTGGAAGCCCAATTGTACTAGTGCAAAAGAAAGACATGACCTAGAGGCTCTGCATTGATTACAAAGAATTAAACAAAATCTGAGTCAAGAACCAATACCCAATTCCCCAAATTGATGACCTTCTTGTCAACTCAAGGGGGAAAAATTATTCAGCAAGAATGACCTAAATTCTGGCTACCACCGGGTTCCCATTGAACCAACTAATGTGTGGAAGACAACATTCAAATTGAAATAAGGTCTCTTCGAATGGTTGGTCATGCCCTTTGGCTTAGCAAATGCACCAACCACTTTCATGAGGTTGATGGAGGATGCATTGAGACCGTTCACCAACTCTTTTGTGGTGGTATATTTGGATGACATCCTCATCTTCAACAAAACTTGGGAGGAGCACATGCAACATATTCAATAGGTTTTGAACACTCTACGACAACACAAGCTATATGCCAACTTGGAAAAATGCTCCTTTGACATGAACATGGTCCAATACTTAGGCTACATTGTTGATGAGCATGTGGTACATGTTGATCCAACTAAGATCCAAGTCATCTATGACTAGCTAGCCCTGACCACACTAATCGAGCTTAGAAGCTTCTTTTGACTTGCCAACTTCTACCGATGGTTCATTTTTGGATTCTCTGATATTGCATGGGCCCTCATCCAAGTGACCAAGGGGGGTGGCAGGGAAAATTTTGCATGGGGGAAGGAACAACGAAGAGAATTTGATGATCTGAATCATTGCTTGTGCTCAACTCTAGTACTATCCTTACCTAATCTGCAATAACCATTCAATATTGATACTGATGCATCCGACTATGTTGTAGGCACAGTTCTCACTCAGTATGGTCATTCAATAACATACCATAGTGAGACACTTTCATATACCTTCCGAAAATACCTCACCTATGACAAGGAAATGTATTCCATTGTGAAATCCTGTTGTCAATGGAAACATTACATACTGGGAAAGGAGACAATCATCCACACTGATCACAAGCCTCAGTAGTTCATATAGACACAAGGGAAGTTGCAGAATGTCTGCCATAAAAAATGGTCCACCTACCTACAACAGTTCCATATCAACATCAAGTATCAGACATGAAGCACAAATCATGTCGCTAACTGCCTCAGTCGACCTCTTGTGGTTGCACTCACCACCGTGATCCATTCTTGTGGGCATTAGGCATCTGAGTGGCCCCAACTTTATCAATGAGATCCTGAATTCACCACCACCTATGAGATCTTGGGTACAAGCATGACTGTCACTGATTTTCACATTCATAATGGAATTTTATGCCATCTAGGCCATCTCTTTGTTCCTACAAGTGAGCATGCAAAGATGATTTGGGAGGCTCACTACAGTAAGATGGCAAGACATTTTGGCATGGAGAAAATTTTGGTAATTCTACATAAACATTTTTATTAGCCAAAACTTCGACATGACATCAACAACCATATCAAATCTTTCACTGCCTATGCCATTTCCAAGCCATCCATCAAGAATCAAGGCTTATACACCCCTCTTCTTACTCCCAAGGGGCCTTGGGAATTCATCTCTATGGATTACATGTCTTTCATTTCATCAACCTTGTAAGGCAATGATTGTGTATTTGTGTTGGTTGATCGGTTTTCGAATATGACCATTCTCATAGCCTGCAGGAAGAGAATCACAGTGGAAGATACTATTAATCTCTTCTTTGAACGAGTGTGGGTCCATTTTGGGATACCACAGACCATCATCTACGATCAAGATAATGGGTTCCTCAACACATTTTAGTCGAGTCTCTGGTCACTGTTGGACACCAAGCTCATTAAATCCACTACCTTCCACCCTCAAATGGATGGACAAACAAAGGTCATCAATTGGATGATTGTGCACATCCTGTGCATATATAAATCTAAGAATCCACATACATGGAATGAGAGTCTTCCCTATGTTCAACAAAACTACAACAGGGCTCTCCATAGCTCCACTAGCCATATCCCCTTTCAGGTGGGGCTAGGATTCCAACCCTTGGGTCCCATTGATGTTGCACTACCTATTGCAACAACATAGATAGATTCTTCCCATGTTTAGTTTGAGGTTAAAAAAGCCACCAGATTCATTGAGTGGATTTAGCACATCCGCCAAGAGGTCCATGAGATTTTATAGAAATCCAATGCTAAGTATAAGAAATGCCATGATCAACACCAAGTATTGCACAATTTTCAGGTGGGAGACAAGGTTTGGTTACATTTACAGAAAGAACGCCTTTCAAGGCCCCATAGGAAGCTCCATCCACTTCTCTATGGGCCTTACACTATTACCAAGGATGCGGGTGACAATTCTTTTGAGATCAACACTCCCCCCTTCCATGGATTTCACCTAGTGTTCAATGTGGACCTCATCCATATTTTCCACCATTATTGGACACCTCATAGTTCGCAGAACAATTGATACCAACAGAGATCAACCTTGACTGCATGGAACATGAATCCACTGATCATATAGTGGAAACACAGGGCAAGGGAACTCGCCATCAGAGGATCCAACTTTATCAGGTTGTCAAGGAAAGGCAACTCCTGCACCAAGGAAAGTGGCTCACCCAAAGCCAAATTCAGTAGAAATTTCCTCACGTGATGGGGGAACCCTACTCAATGGAGTCCATTGCTTCTGTTAGCGATATTTCTTGCTTAGGGGGTTTAGATATCAAAGAATGGGTTAAAGCCCACTTGTCCAAAGTTTCGGGCGATGATGCGCCCAAGGTAAGCAGTAAGCAAGACCGTGCGGTCCGGATTTGCGCGCCCAGAT
>SNQJ01S0014977.1:219534-242588 GCA_010110895.2 Picea sitchensis | reverse complement strand
ATTATTTAAATAATTTCTGATTTGCAACCACTTTGACTACTTTGACCTTTTGGGGCTTCTAGATGACTCATGAGGGTTCCCAACTTCGCATGGCCATAAATCTCTAGCCGTGAGGAGTTATGTGACGTTCCACATACCACCATAAATGGAATGACATGTAATATCCATCTAGAATAGTATTACCTACAAATATATCAAAACTCATACCATTATCCATCAAACAAACATGGTTCCATTACCCAAACCTTTGTGCTACCAGAATTTGTTCAAGGGTTGACATCAATGACAACTGACCCAATTAATGGAAAAGGGGGAGAGATTTATCATATGCAAAGGTAAATTCTTGGAGATAGAGCATAGAGGCATGGTTACAGGGGGAGTGATGGTCATAGGGGGAGCGCGAGTGATATGACTTCAGTATTGCATTAGAGTGTTGCCATCAATGCCAAAGGGGGAGATTGTTGATTAATTGGGTTGGTTGTCATTGATGTCAACACTATGATGAAATAATGAAGTCATATCACTCATGCTCCCCCTGTGACCATCACTACCCCTGGAAGCATGCCTCTGTGCTCTTTCTCCAAACATTTACCTTTGCATCTGATAAATCTCTCCCCCATTGATGACAAAGGGAGAGAGATTTATCAGATGCAAAGGTAAATTATTGGAGAAAGAGCATAGAGGCATGGTTCCAAGGGGAGAATGAGTGATATGAATTTAGTGTTGCATCAGAGTGCTGAAATAAATGACAACCAACCTAATTAATCAACAATCTCCCCCTTTGGCATTGATGGCAACACTCTGATGCAATATTCAAGTCATATCACTCATGCTCCCCCTGTGATCATCGCTCCCCTTGGAACCATGCTTCTATGCTCTTTCTCCAAGCATTTACCTTTTCATTTGATAAATCTCTCCCCCTTTGTCATTAATGGAAAATGTATCTTTCCACCCGGGGTTGCTCCCCGTGATGAAATATGGTGCACCACATGCACCAGGGATGTGCACACAAAATATAATTGTCCCCTAAATGAATGCACTCAAATGGAAAACATCCACTGAAAAATGTCCCAAAATGAGGATGCATATTCTGTACTCAAGAAGAAGCAACTGTTCCTTGAGTATCAACGTTCATTAGATGTAAAAAAAACCCAACCATAAGATTCGACGACTCATTGAAAAGAAGTAGCAATTCAAGAACCAAGAAAACCAAGTGTCTGCACTGAGAAATTCAAAATGGGACTTAATCATATCCCTGTCTACGAAGGTGAAGAAGACCCAAAATGCCATTGGTTTGCATATGAAAATTTTTGGGAGGCACTTGATATTACAAAAGAATATAAGCAGATGTAACAATTTGGAGCTGCATTGCGCCATCGTGCCTTAACCTGGTTCATGAACTACACTGAAAAAAAAAATTGTTTAAAGGGAGAAATAAAGAATAGTTTTCTAACATTCTTTAAAATCCAGGACATCATGCATCTAGCAGCAAAAAAGATAAAATAAATCAAGCAAAGACTAGGGGAGTTCGTAAGAGAATATGATAAAATATTTAAATACCTCTTAATTCAAATCCCATCGACGATCGACCATAACCTTCTATTTCAGTGGTATGTAGTTAGGATACTTCCAAGAATAAGATCCTTGTTACGCCTATACTAGATAACAAACTATGAAGACGCGTTACAAAAGGAACAACAAGTTGAGTTGGATGATGATAACCCATCGAGGATGAAAATAATTGAGGAAAAGATAGAACATTTGCAACAAACTATCAAAAGTATAAGTATCTGACACAATGAAATATGGTGCACCACATGCACCGAGGACATGCAAACAAAAGATAATTGTCCCCTAAATGAATGCACTAAAACAAAAAAACATCCAATGAGTACAAGCCCATAAATAATGTAACATATGTGAATGATTAACTAATCATAACATACAAGATTTTCCACATAATATAAGAAACACAAAGTGGTGCCACATATGTGAAGCTTCCAATCATCGAACTTCATAACTCCACCTAAATGAGAGAAATCAGAATAATATACGAACCGTCTAGCACACAAAAGTCACCAACCAAAGAAACAACTATGGTCAAAGAGATGATTATTTTGATGGTCATGGTCAAGGTCGAGGACGTCGACGTGGATTTGGTGGTCGAGGTCTAGGTCGTGGACGACCATATTATGCTAGTTGCTGGAAAAATGACCACGACAGTGCAGACTTTCCTATAAAAGACATGATTGATCTAAAGTTCTGCAACATATGCGACATTGGATATCACTCTCTAAAATACTGCCTGATAGTTCTTGACAAAATTATACCTATAAAGACTGTAAATATACTACATGTAGTGTGTAAACAAGATGTAAGGAACTCTAAGAATCTACATATTGTTACAAGGTCAAGCGCAGGACGCAACATCCATACTCCACCACAAAACTATCAAAACAAAAAGGATAACAACTTTCCAAACCTAGATAAGGAAGAGCAAATAATGAAAGAATCTATTAAACTCTTCAGGAATGCAACATAAGATCAACAAAATCCAAGAATTCGAGATGAAGACATCATCCAGGAAAATTTTCAACTACTCAAAGAAAAACATTCGATAGGTAAGCTATTGGACCTACTCAACATACTACAAGAATATGAATATGGTCAGAAACCAACCAAGGATGCAAATCACCTCTCGTACAAAAGAAAATATTATGGCCCACGAGTCGACTTGGAAATCGAAGGAATGATGGCCAATCACGTGGTAGTCGATTTTTGTTTGCAGGTTAATATTCTACCAAGAGAAACATGGATATGAATGGGTTGACCCAAACTAGCACCAACATTGAATTATCTTAAGTTAGCTAATCAAATATTAATAGAACCAATTGGAATACTGAGAAATGTCGATACACAAATTATGGGAATACTGATTTCGGTCGACTTTGAGGTAATCGACCTTGTCAAAGGAATGTTAGCATATTGATGGGTGTTGTATATGCACTAAAAACAGACTAAAAACCCTCAATTAAATTGTCAACCTGGGGTAAGTAAACTTAGAGTTGTAACAAAATATATGCCAAAGGTAGAAGGGTTGGTAGTAGTATAGTCTAACTAAGGAAGTGGATATCTAAGGGTTAATCTATTCAAGCAAAGCTATCTAATGAGAAAACCCTACTAAGCAACTTGAAACTATGTAACCTAAGTACTTTTGGACCAAGGATCGATGGATAGTTCTAAGAAAACAAGTAAAAACCCTACTTGAAGCAAACTAGTTCATAACAATAAGCAAAAAGAAACTATTAAGCATAACAATAAGCAAATAACAAAAGCAAACTACTTAACTTGCCTACCTAAATTCAATGAGAAACTACGCTATGAAAACAAGTAAATAAACAAGCAAGCAACTATTCTAGTAAAGCAAGTAAACAAGTAAGCAAAACAACTAGCTAACCTATTAAAGAAAGTATACAACTAAATACTCTAAGATAACTTCTACTGCAAGTAATCTAATTAAAACTTCTCATTGAACAACTATCTAACCTAAGAAGCAAGTGAACTATATTCTTAATTGAAATTTCAAAACTATTTCTAATTCATAAAAGGAAATCTATTTAATTGAAAGCAAGAAGGACTAACAACTAACCTTTAATCTATGATAAGAAAACTACTCTCTAACCTATAAAAGCCAAAGACTATCTACTCTACAACAACAATAAAACTATCTTCTGATCTACAAAAGAAAGAAACTATATTTTCTGATCTATGAAAGCAAGAAACTATATTTTAACCAATGAAAACTCAAATATAGTGTTGGTGGTTGTGTGAATGTCTTTGGTGTCATATTATATCTCGATGGCACTTGAAAACAAAGGATAATTCAGGCAGTATAAGCTCTACAATGATCTCAATAGAAAAGTGAAAGGTATGGATTAAACAATCCAATGAGAATTTAGCCATTACGGAAACAATGTTAATTACCCTGGATATTCATGAAATTATTAACCATCAACAATATAACGAGATTATAATTGTACTTCTATGCTATGTAAACAAACTTCATAATTAAATTCAATCATTAACTAAGAAATATAATTGCAATCTAATTCTAGGAAATAAAGTACATAAAATGAAACTATGCTATACCTATTTTAACAATTCAATGTGCAAGAAAGAAAGTGCTTAAAAACATAAATTAAAACATAACATATAAAAAGTAAACTAGCAAATACATTAACCAACAACTAGTTAAGCAAGATCTACATAAAAATGGAATAAACAATCTATAATTAAAAAATGAAACTAATACTATCCATCCATCAAATCCTTGTTAAAGAAGACATACAATAAAACTTTGTTCTATCCTATTTCAAACTCTGTTTTAAATTTAATTCTAACAACATAAAATAAAACACAATCTAATATCTAATTTCAAACAGGGTTAGTCTATGAATTTGCAAATTCGTTCCTAACTACAAGATCAATGCATACTAACACAAGCCTTCATACTAACCTACAAAAGAGAGTTAAAATGATTAAACTACAACAACAAATTAATTAGCAAAGGAAAAATAATAATGCATGTAAAGGAAATAAAAAAGAAACATCTAAACTATAAAATACATGAACAACTTAAAGAACAGTTACTAGACTCTTGGTGGCACCCCCAGCGAGTCGTGGTCACTTCCTAAACACACACCATGAACTCAACAAATCGATTTCACCATTAAAACTCAAAAACACAGTTCTATATAATTCTGGCAATGAAAAATGGCAAACAGTGATGATTTTAAGGATGGAATTTTGTTTTAAAATGTAGAAACCTTGGCGAATCTTACTAATCCTTCATATGCAAACTATAAATGTTTGGCGATATTTTTGTAAAAATATTCAAATTTATAAGGATTTTATATAAGTTTTATTAATTTTTCATGATTTTTAAGGTAAAATAATTTTATCCAATAGAATTTGGGCGAATCATTTTTAAAATAGCAAATCTCATTTTTGGAAAAACCATGGAAAATTAGCCCATGAGTGAAATTTAGCCCCTAAAATCATCCATGATGGAAAAACAGAGTAAAATCATGTTTGTCTCCAATACATTGGTTCTTCTACTGCTTAACTTCTATCTGACCACTACGGTGGTATTTATAATATTTACAGACCAAGTGGTCAACCACAGGAGGGTCGAACCACTTCTAAAATCGACAAATTATATTAATGGTGCCCTAACTACTGAAATAGAGTGAACCAATAATCGCCCTGTTTAACAACTTAAACTGAGTTGTCAAGGGTTGAGTAGCTAGAGGGGGAAAGCATGAGCAAAACCCATGTTCTTGATTCGCCCACCATTGGTCTCCAATACCATAACCACCAAATCGCCCACTGTTTTTGTGCAAGACGCAGTGCTGGACGAAGTGCCAAACCGGGTACCGGATTGAGTATTGGAAGGAGTGCCAGACTGAGTGTCAGAAGCATAAACGTGATGCATTTTTTCCTTGTAACACCAAAAAACGTGAATTACATCCTTAGAAACATAAAAACGTGGTAAATTATACTCAATATGAACATTAAACACAAATCATACATACCTGGTGTAGATCATACCATTTTGGCACAAAATTCTTCAAAAAGCTTCTCCAAAACATGAAAAACACATAAGTACATTTGGCAAAAGTGTCTAATAACTGTCATAAAATTGATCATATCTTGGGCCCAACATTACCCCCACACTTACGATTTTGCAGGTCCCACTGCAAACAAAAAGAAATTACCCCTCGTGACTAGGCTTGCTGAGGAGGATCAGCTTTGGAAGCTTCTCCTTCTTGTTGTGAAGACTTTGCCTTGTGCCTCTTGTGTTGCTTTAGTTGTTCTCTGAGGCTGCGGTTGGATTTGGTCATCTCGTCAACCAATTGTTGAAGGGAGTTAACCTTTGCTTGAAGGACTGCATTATCATGATGAAGGTGTGTTTCTATCGTCTTCCTTACTTCCAGCTGTTGGAGAAGCTGATGGTTTTCTTTTTGTATCTTCTCAATGGCTGGGGAAGAATCAATGATCTCTGAGGAAGGCTTGGATCCTTTGAGGGATGTGGACAATCTATCAGTCTTAGGATCTAGATTAGGCATGGGTGAAGTAGGAGTGATGGGGGATTGGTAAGGAGAGATAGGTTCTGATTTTGTCTTTCTTAGATGCTCTAATCCATCCACATAAATTTCCCTAAGTCTCTTGTGAGGGCTCTCAAGATCGGAGGACACTTGGATAGGATCCGAAGCAGGCAGAGGTTTTGGATAAGGTTTTTTTCTTGTGCTCTAGGTACTCTTTCAAAAGGGTCCTTTAAAAAATTGATTGGCTCCCCTCCTATTTGTGGGAACGATGGGAAAGTCTTGTTGGATTACTTCTTGGAGATTTTTAGGTGTAGGATCAACAGAGATTGAAGGCATTGGGGGGTTAGCAATAGGCTTCTTTTGGTCCTTTCTCTTGGTCTTTTTACCCAATGAAGAAGTAGGGATATAAAAAATGTTTTTGTATTGTTTTGGCAAAGAGAGGGTTTGTACAAGGGGGTTTGGAGTTCTTGGAGAGCGAGGCTTGGATGGAGAGATAGTTCTTAGGATAAGTGGATTTTTTCCGGTCTTAATTGTCAAGTGAGGGTTTGTGAATTGATAGATAAATGCATCCCAATTTTGCCCATGTTTCTCTAGTTCAGCTAGAACAAGGAGTTTGATCAAGCCATGGTGAAAGAGACTATTTTGGGGGTTAGTCACATTCTTCCTCACTTGAGAGGACATCTTCTCCAAGATTTTTAGAAAATAGAAGGGGAAGTTCAAAGGTTTGTTCAACAGAAAATGAGCCAACAATCTAAAATGACAAGATTTGAAAGTGGAGTATATACCTTCACATGTAATCAACCTCGTGATGATGATGAGAGGGTTGATCAATTCCACCTTTATACACTCCCTATAATATCCTTTTTCTCCTAAAATGTTCTCGAATTCGAGCTTAAAAACCCTGTTATAACTTGAGCACAACAGTTAGTGGTTTCTGAACCATCTATCTCCCATTCTTGGAATCTTCGTAGAAGCAACAATGGACTGGTCTGAGACTTCAAAGGAAAGAGACCCCACGCATGCTATCTTCCCATCAAAACTGAGGGAAAATTGCATGGAGAGGCTGTCATCGTGGCCCTGCAAGTTAGACAAAAATGGCCCCCATCCTGCGTGCAAAGACACCTCTCTGCATTGTGCAAATTTGGGAATGGCAAAAATATCCACATAGGAAGAGGACTCATACCTCCTAGGCATTGTGGTAGAGGAAAAATTCACCAGGAAAGGGTGCGAATAGGCCAAGATATGGCACGAATTGGGCACGGGCTAAGCGTAATTTAGACAGGGGAAGAAATGGCATGAATTGGGCACGGACCGAGCATAATTCAGACAGGGGAAGAAATGGAAGAGGCTGGGCACGATTTCTCAATGTAGGGCAGAGCAAATGGCAAGGGAGAAATGAGATAATGGTTACCTAGACCAAATTTGAATGTGCCTATGGTGGAGTAAGTTGCACACATGTGCGCACGAGCTGCCATGTGTGGGAATTTTTGAATTCGAAGGCTCATTTTTTGGGGCAATGTAATGATGCGCAGTTAGATAAATGTCCAAGTATTTTGAATTGGACATTTGGTCATGAACATATAAAGAATATTCAATCAATTGCATGCAACCAATTCAATTGAATGTAATTGATTTCTGGTTACCTGGAATCTAGGACAGTTATTGGTGTGTAATTCATATGGCACTTCGTTCAGAACCTCATATGATGTTTCATACAACACCTCATACGGTACTTCATATGGTACCTCTGTGTTAAGTACATTTTCACCTCTTATAATGGATAACCTGCAAATTTGAATTGTTTTTGACAATCACAGTGGTTAATGAGCAGAGGCAAAATGCTCCCTTGTTGTTAATCTTGCCATCATGCTCACTCAATCCTCTTACATATGACATATAATGTTAAACCTACAATGACCAGGTTATAGAAAGCATAAAACATGTATTGTCAAACCTACAATGTACAACTTGTAATGAAAGATAAACCGATAAAGAGTGGTATGTTAAGTATATGTTCAGTAATTTATAGCACACAAGAGTTTAGCACTTTTTAAAAATAAGAATGATTATGAATGTAATAACCTGTATCATTTAAATAATACAAAAACTCTTGCAACGATCTATTTCTCTAGGCAATGATCATTTGTCAGCTCATGAACCCCTCCCCCACACCTAAGTATTGTGACACCTCACAATCAAAAGTATAGGAAACTAGTCAGTATCACCCAATAGCCAAAGATTTATATTATGTCAAGTGTAAAGATACAATTTCACAGATTGGTCTGACGAGACTGTTAGAATATGGCCCCACATATAGGATAACAAATCCTATATATAGATAAGAAGATATAGGCAAGAGAGTTTCATGATAGTCTTAGAGTTATTTCCCAATGGGAATTTTATGGAGTTCATTAACCTTATCTTAACCACACATACTTCATGTCAACGTTGTCTGCAAGTAATGCCTTACATCAGCACAAGTTTAAATTTATTATTTATTTTTTTGTCAGATTACCATCCTCGCTAGGTAGAATGCCCCGTTGTTAGCAAGCCTGTTTAGTACTCCAACAAGTTTACCTAATCATACCACAGGCCGGTACTCGCCACCAACAGACCTATTCAACATCCTAATAGGTTATCCTCTTACACCCTCAGAGATTGGCCCTCCATATTCTAAGATTTTAGTATAATATTTCTTTATGCAAGAAGTTGGGGGGACAACTATGAAAACAACTCTTTTTTTTTCCAATTGGAATGGTATTTATGTTAGAGGATGACTTTTTGTTATATTACTTAGTGATTGTCCTGATGTAATGGGTACTTAAGAAGACATGGCCTATCTAAATATATGACATAATCAAGCTATTTAGTGTGTAGTGGATGGTACCATTGAGAAAGAACATAAAGGTATCTCTAGGCTCAACTCACTTTCTTCTTTTGTAGTTATTGTGATGTTTCCATGACTAACTACTAATTAGACCTCCTTGTTACTCCTTGATAGAGACACTTGACTCACTTACTTAGGTTTCTTGGAAAAAATGTACAAGAGACCTCTAGGCTTGATAGTTATGGTATCACTTCCTTATACAGCGGTGAAGAGTTTCAAGAGCAACTGCTTTAGAATGCCTTAAAAATGAGATGTTTTGCAAAAATATGGCTAATTACAGTAAGTTAATATCCATTTGAAGCTTTAGCAGACACAAAATTCAAGTGTAACAATGTTTTGAATTAATATCCTTGAAACTGTGTACTCCTGGTGAAATAAATACTTACATAAATCTCTAGAATTGCCTTATAAACAAAATTCAAAAAATATTTACATATATACAATAGGAAATTCAGAAAAAATTTCAAGAACAAGGGGGGAATTCCCCATCTACTAAGGCCAATGCCTTGTCAGTTGACATGACATGTAAAAAATCCTCTTTGGAAATGGGCTTATGATAAAATTTGAGTCGGTGTCCATTTACTACAAAGTAGACTTTTTCATCATCAATTGTTTTAATTTTTATAGCTCCATTGTCATATACAGTGTCTACCTCATAAGGGCCCAACCACTAGGTGGTGAGTTTTCCTTTGAAGGTTTTGAATCAAGAATCAAACAACAGAGCCCAATCACCAGGTTGGAAGTGCTTCTTCTTAGTAAAATTATCATGCCACTTGCTCCTTTGGTTTTGGACTAATATCATCCGTTGGATGGCATCTTGCCTAATTTCATCTAGCTCATTCAATTGTAGGGATCGTTTCTTCTGATCCTCATCTAAGTTCAATCCCAATTCTGTGGCAATATGAAAGGTCCTTACTTGGAATTTGATAGGTAAAATTACTTGTTTCCCGTACACTGGCTCATAAGGGGTATGCCCAATGGTATTTCTCCAAGTGGTCCAGTATGCCCTCAAAGCTTCTAGGAACCTATCAGCCCAATACCGATGATGTAATTGAATAGTATTTGTCAAGATCACTTCCATAACCTTGTTTGTGGATTCTACCCGACCATTGGCTTGCGGGTGGTGTGGAGAAGATTTACGTTGTTTAATCCCATATTTCTCTGTTAGCTCTTTCATCAGCTTGGAAGTGAATTGAGTGCCTTGGTCGGTAAAAAATTCACAAGGGACATCGAAGTGGGTAAATATGTCTTCATAGATAAATTCGAAAACAGACTTCTCTATAGCCCTGAATAGGGATTTTTCCTCTACCCATTTGGTGACATAGTCCATACAAACCAAAATATAGTTTTTCCTAAGGGAGATGGGTGAAATTGGTCCTACAAAGTCGAGGGCCCATTTTTTGAAGGGTTCTATCATAACTTGGGAACACAAAAGCATTTCTTTAGCTGACGTAGGTCTTCCTATCCTTTGGCAACTATCACAAATTCTCACATATTTGGCAACATCTTTGAAAATGCTAGGCCAATAGTAACCTGAATGTAACACCTTATATGTTGTACGTTTGTTGGAAAAGTGGCCACCACATGGTCCATCATGACAACTTCGTAGTATTTCATATACCTCATCCTCTCGGAAACATCTATGAATAATCAAATCAGGACCTGTGCAAAAAATATCATGACCAACCCAAGAGTAATTAGCACTCTATGTAATAATATTCTGCTTTTCATGAGGTGACAAATGAGACGGTAACTTCCTTGTAGCCAAATAGTTTTCCATATCTACAAACCATGGGGTATTGACAGAAAGGGAAAAGAGGTCTTCATCTGGGAAACTATCATATACATGGATATCATCATCCTCATTTTTTATTCGGGAAAGAAAATCAGCTACTACATTATCCTTTCCAGGTCGGTCAAGCACAATGATATTAAATTCTTGCAATAACAAAAGCCACTTAGTCACTCGGCCATTAGTTATGGGTTTATTCATGAGGAATCTAATGGCAGAATGATCGGTATGTACAAATACTTCATAACTTGTAATGTAATGATGAAACTTGTTAATAGCATGAACAATTGCCAAGAATTCTTTCTCAGTGACTGTGTAGTTCAACTCGATAGGGGACAAGTTCTTGCTCACAAAATAAATGTCATAGGACTATTGGTCATCTTTCTGCCCTAATACCCCTCCTATTGTGGTGTCAGAGGCATTAGTGGACATATGAAATGGGAGAGTCCAATTGGGCCCTCTAAGAAGTGGTGCCACATACAACTTAACTTTTAGGGTTTCAAAGGAAGTTTGACATTGCTTAGTCCAAACAAAATCAACATCTTTTATTAGAAATCCAAACATAGGTGCAACAATCTTTGTAAAATTTTCAATAAACTGCCAGTAATATCCGACATGTCCAAGAAATATTCTCACCTCTTTCTGATTCTTCGGGGGTGGAATTCTGACAATGACCTCAATATTTGCAGGATTGACTTTTATCCCTTCAGATGAAACATGATGTCCTAGAACCACTCTTTCAATTAACAACATTTTTCATTTTTCATGACTTAGAGATAGGTTCATTTCTTGGCATCTGATGAAGACTTTTTCTAAGTTGTCTAAGACTTTCTGGTAAGTGTTACCATATACTGTGAAGTCATCCATGTATACCTCGACACAATCATGAATAAGATCGACAGATATCCCTAATACTGCTCATTGAAATGTGGAAGGAGCATTGCAAAATCCAAATGGTAAGACCCTATAGGCATAGGTACTCCAAGGACAAGTAAAGGTACTGTTATCTTGGTCCTTGGGTGCTATAAGAATCTGATTGTACCCGTTGTACCCATCTAAAAAGGAAAAACACTTATTTCCAGACAAGGTATCTAGAACTTGATCAATGAAAGGGAGAGGAAAGTAGTCTTTTAGAGTGGCTTTGTTGAGTTCCCAGAAATCAACACAAATTCTCCATTTCTTGGTCACTTTCTTTGGAGCCACTACAAGCAGGGATACCCACTTACTATCGGAGATGGGATAGATACATCCGACATTTAACAAATTTTGGATCTCCTCCTTGACTATGTCTTTGAGTGCTTGGTTCATCCTTCTTTGGGGTTTCCTAATAGGTGTTACTTCCCCTTGGGTATATATGTGATGTATACACGTGTCGAGGTGTATACCCTTCATGTCAGTGTATTCCCAGGCAAATGATCCTGATTGTTCTTTAAGGTTATCTACTAACTATTTCTGTTGGTCTGCATCTAGCCTGGAGTTTATATGTAAAAAATTCCTTGGACTAATCTCGTAGGGCATAGTATAAGACATGGCAGACTCATCTATCTTGAAAATAAAATATGTTGAAGACAAAATGGGTGGGTCTAATTGTTCTTGAAATTCTTCCCCAAACATGTACTCAAATTGGGGAAAAGACTGTGGAAAATCCACACATGTGATAGCATAAATAAACTGGTCTAGCACATTTTTTGTTGTGTGCTCCTGAAGTGCCCATGCATGGTCACTTGGAAATATGGGTTCTTCCCAGTCCTCACTCTCGTACGGAAATTCAAGCCACCATATATTCTCCATAATAGGTTGAGCTGGAGGGTAAATGGTGATCTTCTGGATAGAGAGACCATTCGAGATGGTCATTTGGCCTTCTCTACAGCTAATAAATGAAGTATATGTGGCTAGCCAAGGTCTTCCCAAAATGACGGGATGGCCTTTGGCAGGATCCTTTGAGTGAATGACAAGAAAATATACTAGGTACTCCCATGAGGTTAAAGTAACCATGATATCATCTAAAATTCCTTCAGGTATAACCCTAGTCTTTTCTGGTAATTCGAAAATGGTTGGGGTAGGTCAAAGAAGAGGTTGTAATTGTAATTGTTCCAAGGTAGTAGCGGTCATAACATTGATGTCTACCCCTAGGTCTATGATAGTGTTTCCAATGGAGACCTCGTTAATAGTTATTATCACTATGGGGTTTCTTGGGTTTCCATATTTTGCTAGTTTTGGCTACTCTGATATGTATTCGTAAATTCCTCCTATCAAGTGTACTATAGGGGGGTCCTTTTGCTTACTACCTGGCTTATTGATACACAATTCTTTGAATACGTTACTATAGATTGGAATGTGTTTAATGGATTGAAGTAGGGGAATATTGACACACATATTTTTCAATTCATTCAAAATGTCAAATTCCAGTTGGGTGGTAGGTTTCTCAATTACCAATCGGTCTGGATAAGGAGGGACCTTCTTAATTTGTGAAGGTTCATTTTGGGGAAGCTTGGGTTCTCGATTCTTCAAGATAATAACATCTTTCCACCTAGTGTCATCCATGGGTTGTTTAGTGGTTTCTTCTTCTTCTTCCTGGATGACTATTGAAGGTCTCTTCCTCTCCAGAAATTTTCCCGATCTTAGTTGAATTTCATGTAATGGAACAAGAGTAATTACATATGTCGAGAAGGCCTACATCTCAACATTGTGAAGAGGTTGAGGGGGCTTATTATTGGGATTTAACACTGGTTGTGACGGTAATAGTGTTGGTCTTGGGGAACTTGTATTTTGATATTGTAGTGGTTGTTGTTGTGGAATAGGAGGTAAAGGTGGTTGAACAAAACTTGACAGAAGTTGTGGAGTGTTCGGTGGGAACTGAGGATAATTATGGTTGGAAATAGGGATAGGTGGAGCTTGAGGTTTTCCTTGGTTATGTCCTCCTCCCCATCCTTGAAACCAAGGATGTTGGTACTGAGTAGACCATTTTTTCCAACTTGGTGAGTTCCACTGTTGTTGTTGTTGATAATAGGATGGAACTTGAGATTGTAGATCTGGGCATGTGGGTTGGTTCCTAGACTGCCATGGCCTCCTAGGTGCATACGAATACTCCCCAGAATCTCCACTCCTATATATGGATAATAAACCGAGCAATGATGGACATTTTTCAGTCACATGGTCTTTTGTACAGAAGCCACAAACTGAAATGTTATCTAATGGGCATTCCCTTGAGGAATGCTTCCTCCTGCATCTTGGGCAATATATGCTCATTGATGCATTTTCCTCCTCCTGTTTCTTTTTTATTTTTAGGGTGTCCAACTGGGAACCTATTGTGCTTAAGATATTTTTCTTGAAATTTTCTAAAAGGTTCCCTATCTCTTCTCTTGTCATACCACCTGAACTAACTGGTTTTAAGCTTCTATTGTAAGGGTCCCGAATATTCTTTCCTGTTTTGGCTCTACTCCTTGAGTAATTTTTACACATTTCACATATTTCGGAAAATGGTTTATGCGAGATGTCATCTGATGCCATCAAATTAAGCATCTCTAGATATTCTTCTGAAATTTCCTTAAGGAAAAGAGCCCTAATTGCATCCTTTGGGAGGTCATGGTATTTTGACTTCTGGTAGATATAACCAAATATTTCTATATAATCTTCGAGGGTATTGTCTTCTAACGGTTGGGTTTTAAATATGTCATTACAAGACTCTTTGGTCTTGTAGTAGTCTTGGTACTTCTTAATAAATATGTCTTTCATGGCTTTCCAAGACCTAATACTGGATTCTCCCAACCCCATGAACCATCTTAGTGCAGAGTCTTTGAGGGTGGCAAAAAAGAGTTTTAGTTTTTGGGAATCTTGTACGTAGTTGTAGCTCCTACACAAGATGTCAAATTCAAATAGGAAGATGTTAGGATCTTCACTATTTTTACCATAAAAGGTAGGCATTTCTGAGAGAGGAATATTTTTCATGTTGACATTGGGAGTGGTGTCCAAAATTGGAAACCCGAAGGTAGTTTCGGTTTGGTTTCCAGTTTCTTCTTCCTCCCCGTGTCTTACATTGTTATGGTCCTCCTGATCATCCATATTGGCTTGGCTTCCAAAAATAGAGTACCTAAGTGGTTTTATCTTTGAAGAGAACAAGGTTTCATTTTGATGGAAGGGTCTTCCTATGGATTGGATGTCTGGGACTCTACTCGAGCCGGTTGAGACTATTGGTGCCAAAGTTTCTGTGTCAGTTTGAGAGATAATTACATTGGCTGAACTACCAAACAAAAGATTCACCTGTTCAGAGTCTATGATATCTTCAAAATTAAGATCTCCTAGTGGTGGTGTAAAAGAGAAGGTTGTATTGTTTGGTTCTGCGGAAGGCTCGAGTGGTCTTGCCTCCTATCCCAATATGATTGATGCTTCAATTTCTTGTTCTATAGTGCTCCTTGTGTTAGTCTCTTCAAATATTATTTTATCTCTTTGAGTTGAGCTAGCTCCTGTTTTTCAGTATCAGTCTACGGATTTTATAAGTGGAACGTTCCTTCCCCCAAAAGGATCAGAAGGAACCTTGGTTGAAAGGTCTGATTTAGATTTAATGTATCTACCTTTTGGATCTCTAGGTCTATGCATGAAAAGAAAGAAAAAACAAAAGAAAATGCTACCATTTGGTTTCTAGGTCTATTCATGAAAGTAAACAAAAACAAAAAGACAAACTACCATTGGGTTTGGGGGAGCTTGCAATAGTAGATGCGCAGGTTCTTACCTCTCATCTTAAATTTCCCCCGCCACCAATCTAATGCTAAGGTCTAGTAATAATCTATTTCCTAACTACTTCTTAACTTGAGACAAATCCCCAACAACGGCACCAAAAATGATGGGTGTTGTATATGCACTAAAAACAGACTAAAAACACTTAATTAAATTGTCAACCTGGGGTAAGTAAACTTAGAGTTGTAGAAAAATATATGCCAAAGGTAGAAGGGTTGGTACTAGTATAGTCTAACTAAGGAAGTGACTATCTAAGGGTTAATCTATTGAATCAAATCTATCTAATGAGGAAACCCTACTAATCAACTTGAAACTATGTAACCTAAGTACTTTTGGACCAAAGATTGATGGATAGTTCTAAGAAAACAAGTAAAAACCCTACTTGAAGCAAACTAGTTCATAACAATACGCAAACAGGAACTATTAAGCATAACAATAAGAAAATAACAAAAGCAAACTACTTAACTTGCCTACCTAAATTCAATGAGAAACTGCCTTATAAAAACAAGTAATTAAACAAACAAGCAACTATCCTAGTAAAGCAAGTAAACAAGTAAGCAAAAAAACTAGCTAACCTATTAAAGCAAGTAAACAACTAACTACTCTAAGATAACTTCTACTGCAAGTAATCTAATTAAACCTTCTCATTGAACAACTATCTAACCTAAGAGGCAAGTGAACTATATTCTTAATTCAAACTTCAAAAGTATTTCTAATTCATAAAAGGAAATCTATTTAATTGAAAGCAAGAAGGACTAACAAGTAACCTTTAATCTATGATAAGAAAACTCCTCTCTAACCTATCAAAGCAAAAGACTATCTACTCTACAACAACAATAAAACTATCTTCTGATCTACGAAAGCAAGAAACTAGATTTTCTGATCTACGAAAGCAAGAAACTATATTTTAACCTATGAAAACTCAAATATAGTGTTGGTGGTTGTGTGAATGTCTCCGATGTCGTATGATATCTCGATGGCACTTGAGAACAAAGGATAATTCAAGCGATATAAGCTCTACATTGATCTCAATAGCAAAGTGAAAGGTATGGATTAAACAATCCAATGAGAATTTAGCCATTACGAAAACAATGTTAATTACCCTGCATATTCATGAAATTATTAACCATCAACAATATAACGATATTTTAATTGTACTTCTATGCTATGTAAACAAACTTCATAATTAAATTCAATCATTAACTAAGAAATATAATTGCAATCTAATTCTAGGAAAGAAAGTACATAAAATGAAACTATGCTATATTTATTTTAACAATTCAAAGTGCAAGAAAGAAAGTGCTTAAAAACATAAATTAAAACATGACATATAAAAAGTAAACTAACGAATACATTAACCAACAACTAGTTAAGAAAGATCTAAATAAAAATAGAATAAGACATCTATAATTAAAAACTGAAACTAATCCTATCCATCCATCAAATCCTTGTTAAAGAAGACATACAATAAAACTTTGTTCTATCCTATTTCAAACTCTGTTTTAAATTTAATTCTAACAGCATAAAATAAAACACAATCTAGTATCTAATTGCACACAGGGTTAGTCTATGAATTTGCAAATTCGTTCCTAACTACAAGATCAACGCATACTAACACAAGCCTTCATACTAACCTGCAAAAGAGAGTTAAAATGATTAAACTACAACAGAAAATTAATTAACAAAGTAAAAATAACAATGGATGTACAGGAAATAAAAAAGAGACATCTAAACTATAAAATACATGAACAACTTAAAGAACGGTTACCGGACTGCTGGTGGGCACCCCAGCAAGTCATGGTCACTTCCTAAGGCACACCACGAACTCAACAAATCGATTTCATCATTAAAAGTAAAAAAACACAGTGCTATATAATTCTGGCAATGAGAAATGGCAAAACAGAGTAAAATCGTGTTTGTCTCCATTACACTGGTTTGTCTACTGCTTAAATTCTATCTGACCACTACGGTGGTATTTATAATATTTACAGACCAAATGGTTGACCACGGGAGGGTTGAAGCACTTCTAAAATTGGAAAATTACATTAATGGTGCCCTAACTGCCGAAATAGAGCGAGACAATAATCACCCTGCTTAACAACTTAAACTGAGTTGTCAAGGGTTCAGTAGCTGGAGGGGGAAAGCACGAGAAAAACCCATGTTCTTGATTCGCCCACCACTGGCCGGCAATACCATAACCGCCAAATCGTCCACCGTTTTTGTGCAAGACATAGTGATGGACAAAGTGTCGGACCGGGTACCGGATCGAGTACTAAAAGAAGTGCCAGACTGAGTGTCAGAAGCAGAAACGTGATGCGTTTTTTCCCTGTAACACCAAAAAACGTGAATTAGATCCTTGGAAACATAAAAACGTGGTGAATTATACTCAATATGAACATTAAACATGAATCATACATACCTGGTGTAGATCATACCGTTTTGGCACAAAATTATTCAAAAATCTTCTCCAAAACATGAAAAACACATATGTACATTCGACAAAAGTGTCTAATAACTATCATAAAATTGATCATATCTCGGGCCCAACACATATGCATCTCTTTTCGGTCAGCCATGGGGTCGATGAATGAACACAACTATCTCCCTGGAAAGAGATAGAATCAAACTAAAAGGAAGTGGGAGAGAAATAATTATTCCCTTGGATCCAAAGGAAGGAAAACCATGGATGGAGTCATGGGATGAAGATCAAGAAGCCAGATGTTTATATCAGATAAATAATGAACACAAATATTATATAGAATTGACCACAGAGGAAGAAATTTTGAGAGAATCCCCCATATGGATCGGACATAATTTTGATTCCTCCTTATACAACTGGAAAATAGAGAACTATGAAGCACACACAAAAGACTGTTGTTCTATTGAATTTATTCCAAAGAAACATCTTAAGACATGCTACTCAATCCAGGATGTACCAAAATTTTATGAAAAAAATTCTCGACAAACTCCTACTCTCATTCTGACGGACATTTAGATAAGAAAACCCTTGCGATACAGTGAACGACATACCCTATTGACTCATGTGGAAGGGGTAGAAAAATCCATAGGAGAGAAAGGAAGAACACATAGTCTTGTGGAAACATTCACAGGACAGGTTGCAAGATGGTGGGAAAGGCATTCCCCCCAATTACAAACATGGATGATTGTGTCGACTTACTTTGTTGAAATATTCAACAACAAGAAACTATCAAAAGATGCAGATATTCCTACATTGAAACTCAACTACGACCCAACAGAGTATATCCAACATTGTGAAAGCGAATGGTGAAGAACTGGATACAAGGCTGAAAGGGTATGTCCCCATATGTTCCCAAGTACATTAGACAAAATACCAAACAAATGGTACAAAGTTGAAGAAGCATGCGGTCACATATCCAATTGGGTCGGAATGAAAATAGTTTTTGTCCAAGATTTCAAATTTCATCCTGCAACAAACCAAACAAAAATATTTTTAGAAAGTACTTCACCAGATCAACAGAAATAAAAATAAAATATGTCGGTAGATGAAGGATCGAAAATGACATGCAACTTTGTGTTGGTAGAAAAAAAGGGAATCTCGACTACTCGGAGGATTGATATGGAGAGTACAAAATGGCCAAGACAAAGATTCCAGTGGAATAAATACCATCCAACATTATAGAATCATGTGAAATTAATATTAAGCATAGCCACAGAACACAAAGAGGATCCATAAAAACTTGAATTCCCAAAAATATTTACAAAAATTGAAGAAGGAGAATGCCATCTTTACGAAGCATAGCCACCAAAATGAATGGATGTAGAAATGAGAACAAAAGGATTCGACATATCAAATGATGACCGACCAAAAATGGTGAGAGTAGGTGATTATTGGTCTGATAAGATAACAACCGACATAGTTAGTCTTTTAATAGAGTACCAAGATTTTTTTGCATGCAGATACAAAGACCTGAAAGGACTTGTAGAAGAAATGGGTGACATGAATATTGAACTGATCCCAGGAGAAAAACCAATTAAAAAGCGACCATACAAGTTAACACATAAGTACAAACCGATCATTCAAAAGCAGATCGAAGGAATGTTACAAGCATGTATTATTTATCCTATCGACAAAGGATAATGGGATAGTCCGATGGTGGTACAACCAAAGAAGATAGATCCAAAGAAGTTAAGAATTTGTGTCAACTTTGAGGGACTAAACAAACAGTCCATGACAGATCCATTCCCCACTCTTTTTTCTAACGAAATCATAAACAAATTCATTGTCCATGAATTTTATTCATTTACTAATGGATTTTAAGGATATAACTAGGTGCCAATCGCAAAATAAGATCACGAAAAACCAAATTTTGTATCATAATTTGGATCTTTCTCTTACAGAGTCATGCCATTCAGACTAAAGAACAAACCAACAATTTTCTCAAGAATAGTGGTCAAAACATTCCAAGAGTACATCTAAAAAACCATGGTTGTATACTTCGACGATTGGATAATCTATAGTATACTCAAAAATCACATACAATGGATTTGACTCATGTTAGAATGTTGTAGACAGATTCAACTATCACTTAACATCAGAAAATGCATATTCGCCACACCTATTGGAATCTTGCTCAGACACATGCACTAGTAAATTTGGGTCATTTTGCGATGGCCATTTTTATGCTCTTGAAACATTATGTCATGGAGATTGCGACAAATCTTGGGCCCCTCAAATGTCACTTCACATGACGTTGAAAGTGTGATGAAACTGACATAACATCGCAAGAGAGACAACCCAAGAAGGTCGTCACAATAGAGACAACCTACGAAGGTCATCACAAGAGAGAGGAATTACGGTTCTTGTTGCAAGAATGATAACTAAATATGATAATCGCAAGAACGACAACTGAGGACGATCGTTGCATGAACAAAAACATAGGATGATCATTGCAAGAGAGACGACCGACCTATCCTAGTTTCTGTGATGAGTAGTTTTTCACAAGAGAGACGAACTATTTATACGATCGATGAACAATCGATAATTGAGACAAACTATTCATATGATCGATGATCCTCTTCGTCGCAAGAGAAACAACATATCCTAGTTTCTGTGATGAATAGTTCATCGCAAGAGCGACGAATTGTCGATAGTTGCGATGAACTATTCATACTATCGACGATCTTTGTCGTCACAAGAGCAACGAAATATATCGATATTAAAAAAATATATTAAAGGTTAATGCAAGAATGAGGTGTTTGGATGTTGGTATGGTCATTCTTTTCAAATAATCCATATGAATATATTTCTTCTCTTGATGCAAGCATTAGATTATGGAAATAAAGGTTATGAAGCTATTCAGAAAAACAAAAACAACAAGAACTCATCACCGATACTAACTTCCATTAATTCGGAGGGAGGTGTATAAATAATATTTTGTGCCAAGGGAATATGAAGAGTCATGGAATTTTGCATCCCATTTGTTCATATCTTGATTAGTCATAATAATTTAAAATTTACTATAAAATATTCAAACTCTTCTTTAATATATTCATATCATTTGAAGAAGCAAACCCAATTATAAAATCTTGAGTTAATATATTACTACAATTTGTAGGGATTTCAAAATAAGTAGGAACCTTTGGGAAGGCCTTTGTTGAAACATACAAAAGATAAGTGGAAGAATCCATTTTTAGTAAGTCTTGAAACCTTAAATGTTAAAAGATAGCCACATTAAGTGGAAATCATAACTATGGAGTGAACCCTATGCAAGACACTAAGAGAATACTATGAAATTGTATGTTGTGGCTTCAAATTTTTCATTCTATATATATATATATATATATTATTTTTCTTTGTCATGGTTACGATATGCTTCAGTCACAAAATATATACAAAGTTACAAACATAAATGCATGAAAACCTCAGTGAATGTGTAGGGAAATTAAAGTGGAAAATAATTTCCAAAAAGCCTGACATATTGACATAAAAGCATTAAGCATTTGGATGCAATGTGCATTGCATTGAAAATCAATAGAATTTATCCTTCAATTATGTTATCACTCCATAATTTCTCTAGGTTGAGAAAAGAAACCCAGAGGTAACGACAAACCAACTTTAGAAACTTGAATCTAACCCTTCCAGTCTCAAAGAGGGATCTCTCCCAAATCAGTCAATGAAAGGAATGATTTGATTTTTGTTTCTTGAGGTTAGGTCCTTGTATTGTGAATAAATGTTTGGATGGGATTTGATGTTTAAGCCTTTGAGAAATCCATTGGGAATGGAGTCAAAAGGTTGAAGCCTATGAATATGTGGGTAATCTGCCAATTAATGGGAGAATACTTCTGAGGCAAGATAGACACTAACTGTGTGTTGGTTTAAAATTTAAATGTAGTTGTAGAAGAAAGGATGAAAGCAAAACATAAATCAGTACTTTAAGAATTCATATTTTAAAAATTTATTAAATTGTTTTAGTAGAAGAAAACACCATTGATATTCTAAACTATGTGACAGAGCATCATCATGATGAATTCTGAAACAATATTTTAATTGAATATCATTCAGATATGGAAAGAAAAAAATAAAATGAAAGAAGAACATACAATGAAGTGAACATGCTACACAATCAATGGCACATGAATATTTGAAGCAAGACTGGATCCCAAAAGCCTTGGATCACCCAACTTTATTAATTCTTCAGGAAAATATTACAGTACAAAGAATCTCAGAATATTCAATTCATCAAACTTTCTCCCACCCTTTGTAGATGATGTGTTACAATATTTATAAAAACGAATGAAATTCGGTTTGAAACTGATTTACAAAAATAGAGAAAAGTAGTTCAAAAAATCAGGATCCTTGAGATATTTCAATAGCTTTATCCTTATATTCTCCCGTTTGACCTTGGTAGTGTATTAATCTTATTGGTTGATGTCTGGATCCATACTCCATTGACAGCTGGATTGTCATTTAGTAGGACATGGAAAATTACATTTAGTTTTACCCAATATTACTATTTCATTCCACTGTAATTCAAAAGGAATATCATAATCCATCATTTATTTTATTAAAATTTCCAAATCGATGCAAGAGGCATACGACATGACAAACATGCTGAATTTTATTATCTTAAATTTATTCAAAATTTCAAAATACGTGGCTAACGTTTCTACCACAGTTTCCCCCTTTAAAACTTCATCTAAGTCTTCAAACCTAGAGTGATCCATCATCGCTTGTGTCAAGAGTGCATTGTAGGATTCCTTTTCATGTAACTTTCCCTTTCCATCCTAGAATGATGGAAGACCTTTGATAAATAGTTCTTCAAACAAATCCTTAAAATCCCAAACACTATTTTCCAATTGGGCTTCTTTATTTTGGACTGAATTTGAGAGGTTGTTCTTGGTTATGATTATTCTTTCCCATATTATCAAATCCATTCTATATTTGACCCCAGTTTTATGCAAACTTGATGAAGGCACTGTATTAAGGAGATTGATAGCGTTATGGGCTCATTCTGCTGGTATTTTTGATAAAGTTGTTAGACAACTGAGAGGG
>SNQJ01S0014977.1:153081-199028 GCA_010110895.2 Picea sitchensis | reverse complement strand
ACACCAACCCTTAACATGGTTGGATTTTTTGTCCCCGCAGGTTTCGAACCGGTGACTTTAACAACACGGAGTGGCTTAACAACACACTCCGTCACCGACTGTCCTACACCTTGGGGACTAAAAGTTGAAGGACATGGGGGTGGGCTTTGATCCACTTATGTCTGCACGGGTCACAATACCATTTATTATAGTATCTCTGGGTGCAACCACACATTCGACCACTACCTCAAGGTGTCCCCATGGCTCCTTAAAATTTGAAGGACATGGGGGTGGGATTTGATCCACTTATGTGTGCATGGGTCACGATACACATCTTGTTTGATGATTGGCCAACAAGTCTGGAAGAAATAAGTGGTAAATCCATTCAATCTTGGAGATTTCCCCTTTGGCATATCCATGACTGCTTTCTCTTCTTATTCTAACGTAATTTCTCTAAGAGGGCCTCATTTTGTTCTAGTGTAACTAGCTTAGGAATATGTCTCGTTATTTTCTAAATGGAAACTCTTCTCTCTGGTTGAGGTTCATATATGAGAGTTTTAAAGTATTGGATCAAATTGATTTCTATTCCTTCATGATCATTAAGCTTGTTTCCTAGGTTGTCCTTTATGGATAAGATTTTTTTATGGTGAGGATGTTGGATCATGGACTTATGGAAGAATTTGGTGTTTTTTTCTCCCTTTTTGAGCCACTTCCCTCTAGAATTTTGTTTCCATAGTAGCTCTTCTTTCTTGGCTCAATCCTCTAATTGTATTTTGAGTGATGCTTCTTCAACAATTAGCTTCTTTTTTCTACCCTCCAATATTAGTGACTGTTGTATTTGCTCCATTTTCTCTTCAAGTTCTTTCTCAGCTTTAAATATGTTTCAAAATTCCTCTTTATTTCATTTTTTAAGACGCAACTTGAGGTATTTGAGATGTTGTTGAAATCAGTACATTGGGGTCCCCAAATCAACATCTTCTTCATACCACCATTGTGAGATTTTTTCTTGGAAGGAAGGGTGATCTAACCAAAAACATTGATATATGAAGGGGAGGTTTTTAGGACTACCTTTTAAATCAACCTCCAAGTGAATGGGATAGTGGTTCGATCCCATGCTAGGGAGAATGGAAGCTTCAAAATGCAGGCCTATCATCATGAGGGATTATGAGATGAGGAAGCAATTCAACCTGGAGGATACCTGGTTGTTTCCTCTATGTCTATTGTCCCAAGCATGTATCCCATTTATTATTTCTAGATCTATAGTTTTTAGTTGTCTAATGGTTTCCTTGAAGCGCTATGAGTTTGAATTTAAGCTTCATATGCCTCCTCACTTTTTTTCCAGAGAATTAATGATGTTAAAGTCTCTGCCAACTATCCAATTACTTTCATTAATAATTAATTTGAGTTCTTGTAAGGAGCCTAGAAAGAGAAGTTTTTTCCACGATTTCTTAAGGGCCATATACATTGGTTAGAAATCTTGTTTTTGTTGATCCAATTAGCTGAAGTTTGGCTAATAAAGTTCTTTGAGTTGAAAATATATCCATTACTAATATTTCAGTAGGGTTCCACAAGATTGCTAACCCCACTGTTGCACCTTGGGCATCTATAACAATTGTTTTGGATCCTATTCAATTATTGTAGGATATTTTTTATACGAGGTCACTGGAACATTTTGTTTCTTGAAGCATTACAACAGAGGGTTGTTCTTTGAGAATTTTTTTTTGAAGAAGAATGTGTTTTCTTTGCACATTCATGCCTTTAATTTCCAAGAGACAATATTCATGAGGAACTAGGGGGGTCGGGAGGGAATTTATCCATCATCAACACTATTTGCCTCAAATTTAATGGCATTTCCCCTAGCTCTTATAAGAGTTGTTTGTTGCTTCTTCCACCTCTCTTTTTTTACTCTTTTTATATTTTAGAGATATCCTTAAGAATGTTAGTTTTAACCCCTAAGGAGGAGGGTGCAGTGGAGTTACCTTCGGGTAATGTATCTCATTTCTCTTTTCTTCTGATGGGGGAATATTTTAAGAGTTGTAGTTGTTGATCTAGGATGGAATTTGGGTCTTTACACTCCTAGGCTATTGTTATGGATTGAATATCAAGTTCGCCAAGTTCCATATCCTCGCTATCCTCTGATTTTCCATGGTCCTCCCCATTGAGAATCATCCTCTCTATTGACCATAGTGGGGATAGTTTTTTCAGTTATTTTTCTCCATTTGATATGCTCCTCCGAGTCCTTTTTTGTGTCATGTTCATGCAATATGGGCATATCATTATGGATTTCCTTGCTTACATTAATGTTGGACTCCTTAGGGTTTTTAGACAATATTTCAAAGTTGTTGCTAGTTTTGATGCCTTTGTGAGCTTGTGTCACTGTGAGTCTTTTATTGGGTTTTCTTCCTTAAGTAACTTTCTCATAGCCCACTGGATCTTTTGGTGCAAAATTCTTTCCTTGAGGCGGTGGGACATTTAATGCGAAATCTCAAAAGATGTCCATGTTCATGGAATTTATGGCATTGGAAAGGAATATGCTCATAATCAATAGTTTGGATCCAATTTGTGTCCTGATAGCTCAAACTGATTGATTTTAGCAAGGCTTTAGAGACATTCATATAAACACAAATGCAGGTGTATGAAGTATAAAAACATTTCTTAGCTATTGTTGTAACTTGAGATGGTTTCTAGATGTTTAGAAGCCATGCCAAGACATATTTAAACCTGCTTTAGGCCACAAGCTGGTTCTTGGACTAGAGGGGGCTCCCTTAGAGATAAATAAAATTGATTGCTCACTATCACTAAGCAACAACTCTCGCATTAAGCACATGTGCCATATTTGATGGTAAATAGGGTGGACATGGATTAAGAGTTAAATGGAAGATGACTAGAATAAAGGTCTGTAAACCCCTCAGATCAGAGGCCTAATCCATTGGGAATGTGGTCCCATTCAATAGAGTATTAGAGATGATAATGAAAAGGTAGAATAAATAAGAATGAAAATAAATCTTAGACCATGATAGATGGAAAAAACAATCTCTATCAATCCTAAGATGAAGAAAGATGGTTTACTGGGCATTAGACAATGAATCCTGCAAAGATAAAATGTAAAAGTGTATGGACTGAGCACAATATGTGAATCCATAAACATAAAACCTATTAGATAACATGTAAATGAACAACACGTATCTAGGTTATGAATGATATTGTATGAAATAAGAATGAATACTTCATCCCTTTCTCACAAGGCTAAGTGAATAAGACACAGGTCCAATATATATTGGAAATATATAATCTTTGATGATTCCTTTTATAATTGAATCAATGGTTGTTGTACCAAGTTGATACACTTATAACACAAGATAATCTTATTGCAAATTTTACAAGTTAAATAAGAAGAAATTACATGGAAATAAAAGAGGCTTAACACAAAAAAATTAAGAAGAAATCACAAGGCTATGCTGAGAATGAGCCATCAATCCCTGAATTAAACCTTGTTGTTTGAAAAGATTACAATATCCCAATAGCCCCATGGGATTCATTACAGAGAACTCAATACTCTTGCTACGAAGAATTTCCTAATCTACTATTTTCTTCATCTCCATTCTGTTGGTACTTTCATCCCCATCATATGTTATAGTCCTGCCTTCAAATATGCAATTGTTTCTAATTGGATATAAGAATAATTTGACCTCTTAACGAGTCTGTTGTCTCAGCTTCAGAATCAAAACATGTGGTGCACTCCTCCAAAATCTCGACATCTTCCCAACTACTTAAGTAAATACCAACTATCATATCTTAATAGAATTATTATTAGATACACCTTTTAAGGAGCCTTTACGGTGTCGAGCACTCTACTCAAACAAACTCTTCACCATGTGAATTTGGGTTTATATGAGAATAGAACTGAGAAAAAGTCAATGGTTCTTATAACAACCTTTTGAAAACGTGGCTACATCCACTAGTTGCTTGAAAGTTACAAAGATATATGACAACTCCTTGCAACTAAAATAACCACAGACACTTTTTCCAAACTTAATAACCTATCATTTGACTATTTATCTTTAGGTGGCACCGCTCCTCTAGCTTAGCTTGATCAACTAGGGATGTGTTTTTTTTGTTTCATCTATTTCTCCAATTTTTTTTTATAAATATAAAAAGATGACCGAGCTCTAATGTCTCTATCAAAGTACTACAGATGTTTGCAGAAGAATGATATTCTCCCAATCAAGTCTGCTCACTCTTTATTCTTGTAGATACTAGTTCTACCAACCCAGAGAATTTGATCCAATGTCAGAAACATTCCCAGTAAGGCATTATTTGATTTTCCAAAAAGTATAATAGGAAAGGGAGTTTTATTTGGAGGCGTAGTAAGGAGAGCATGCAACTCATTAACATACCTAAAACACTTTTGAACTAAGTTGCTTCACTATATTTGAATTTAGTGAAGATGGTTGTAAAAAACCCCTTAGAGCCTAGTTTTAAATCAACGTGGCCTTTTGGTTTCCAATGTGTATTGATCTAGAGATCCACTAGATCAAGGATATTTTGGTAGGCCAAATTCCCATGAACTTTCCAATAATGGCACGGTCCTACATATATTGTATGTATTCACCTATTTTTATCAAGGTGATCTCATACATGGGTGTTTCCAATGCCTTTCGTATGCATCGAACGGAACCATGAGGAAGTGTTTTCTCTTGATTGAATTTCTCTAGATCATCAGGGTTTCATGCATCTCCCACTTTAGATCATGTAATTTCCATTGTCTTGTCCTGATCCTAGGGTGTTGGTGTGTTCTTGGGTGGAGTGTGACTTTCGCCAGCGAGAGAATTACACTATGAGGGAGAAATGCCCCCTTCTCCAGTGGTATCCATCAAACCCTAAATGAATGTTTGTTGCAAACCCTAGTCTTTGAGAACACATCCCCTCTAAGATTAATATGATTTTGAACTTTGTATAACAATGTTATTTTACATTCTCAGTTACAACTCTTTTATCATTTATAAAATATTTTATTTAATTAAATTATTTAATATTTATATTGGAAAATAAATAACTTATTAAATAGGACAATGAAGAATCTAAGGATAAGTAGGAAAATGAGAAATACACATATTCTTTTTTCCATAGGAATACCACACGAACTCTTATAGCATGGGGAACGTCAATGTATAAGGATATATATATATATATTTTAATCAAATTATTAAATTAAAAATGTATGTAAATATTAGATATAAGATAAATATTATAATAAATAAATAAAAACCATTTTAAAAAATAAAAATTAAACAACATTTATTTTTTAAATGTAAAATAGAAAATTTGTAAATACATATCGTTTTTTAAAACTAAATTAAATATTTTTTAATTACAATGTCTTGTTTTTCCATGTATAAGACTAGGAATCTATTTAATATCATTTATTCAATTCAAAAGTGTGTGTACAAGGTGAGTGGGTCTAATGGTTAAGAACGTGTGTTTCCTCCTAAGAGGTCACATTTTCAAATCCAAAGGGGGGTAGGTTATGTATACCTCCGTAGACTTTACCAGTCAAATCGTTGGGTGGAGGGGGTCCCTTGTCCCACAAACAAGGGGGTCTCATACACCAATTTGGTGTCTAGCCATGACCTTAAAATTAGATTATTATTATTATTATTATTATTATTATTATTATTATTATATTTTATAAAGATTTATTTATCTTTGGAAGCTTTGTTTATTTGTCAATTGTTTTTATGGGTAAGATCTTTTCTTATATTAAAAACATAATATACAGAAAATCATGGCATGTGGAGATGGCTTGAGCAGTTCCCTACCCAAAATTAACTATCTAGAAATATTTCCGACCTTCCCAGAGGGAAACCAAGGCGACATATTAAACTGTAGCCATAAAAATTTAAGAAGTTCACAGTATTGTAAAGAGTCTGAATATCTAGTCTAGAACAAGGAGAAGCAATGCTAAAACTAGCAACCAAAAATCAAGGAGAAGTGGAACCCATCAACATTGTCATGCTGGTGGAGTCGGAGAACGATCCTACATAAAATCAATGCCAAAATTCCCTGGAGGATGTGGTTGAGAGGTGGAGGCAATGTTGTTCGATACCAACTGGAAGTTACCTCCCAAGTTCTTCACAAGACAAGAGACTATAGTGAGCAAAATCTCATTATGTTTTTCCAGTGTGTCCATCCTTAGCCTGAGATTTTTAAATTATAGATCTTTGGATAGCATTACATGTGCAAAAAAACCTTTGTATGCCAGTACAAGTCTAGGGTGCGGAAACAATTTGTGTCCCTAATTATATTGGATCCTTGGTTAGGAACAAAAGGGGTTGCTTTCTTGTCTTCCTTATGGTCTTCACAACATGTATTGATGACATTCACATCCTCCTCAATTCTCTGCATAAATCCCTACGAGTGTGAGTCGATGATGGTGGCATAGGCAATGGTGGCCGCTTCTACCTCAAGTAGCTTTAGTAGAGTGAGAATGACCCTTTCCCTTATTGTTGCAACATGAAGCCATGGTGTGTGCACAAACGAGACTAGAAATCCAACTGCCAAGCCACCAACAATAGTAATGCAGATCCAAATTGTCAAACATAGAACCAGTTTGAAAAATCCCCCATGCAAGCCTAATAATAGGAAAATTTCCCATCATAATTTCTACAATAAAATTATAGAGAGGTAAATTCATTTCCTAGGGTGGAAAATGAGTCCCTACATGTACTTGAACCTTCTCCATAATGATCTTATGTTGTTAGGTATACCACATCGCACAAGGGAGTAGGTTTTACAAAGCCTCAATTACATGGGCATGTTCCTAATTTAATATGATGAGAGGTGGATTCATGTGGGCACACGATCCGACTGGCCTTCCCATACATCATCCCTATGTCTATCATGACAAGTGTCCCATTTGGGGAGGGGAGATCGTTTTGGCTTACCCTTTGGAATTCTTGCTTAAGGGAGGAATTTTCCAAAGAATCCCAGTCATAATTTGTTTTATCAGATCAATTAGACACACCCTCATTGGAAATATAATCAAAAACCTTGTTGGCACTTATAAAAATGTGTCAGGGAATAATGACTAAAGCATCATGAATGAGAAATTGGAGCTCCTCCAGGATCTCTTCGATCACTAGTGTTTAAATACTTTCCAAGGTGGTGAGCCATTTTGAAGGAGAATTAACATATTGATGATAAGATGAGAATCATCTTCAACTATGAATTTTGTATAGTGATGTTGCTTGGATATTTTTAAACCTGAGAGGAAAGCCTATATCTCTTCTGTAGTGTTGGAAATTATGCTGAGGTTTCCATAATATATTCTAAGAATATTTCTCATGGAGTTGTGAAAGGCTTCCCCATAACTATCAACTCCAGGATTGTTCTTAGTATCTCCATCTAAGTTAAGCATGACAAAATGATGGGGAGGGGAGGGGTAGACCAGGAAAGGGGATATGAGTGATGGGGCCCCTACAATGATCTACCAGTGGAAATAAGAGATAAATTAAGATTCCATCCCAAAATAATGGGCTATTATTTGGGGTTTCATTTGACATCATATTCACTTCAGGATTGAGATTTGATTGTTTCTATGATGATTTTTTTGGATGCATGCACATATCATTTCTACAGGTTGTTCTCGTTCTTGAGGATGTGCTGGCTTCTCTCCTTCCAGGTTTCCCACATCACAAATCCTAGGAAGAGCTACTAGATCCTATCAAGGATTGGATTTTGAAATCCAACAGATCACTATGAAGCTAGAGTGGTCTTTATGTTATCCATGTATATATCCATTTGTTTGAAGTGAAGTGCACCATGAACCCATAGTTGATTATTGAAGGGGTAGGTATTTAGAAAATTTTCTCTAGTTTCCCTCGCTTGTTTGCAGATGATACATGATCCTATACCTTCAAATCCTCTATGAGTTAGTTTATCCCAAGTCAAAATTTTCCCATGCAACATTAGCCAAAGGAAGAAGGCAACTTTTAGCTAGAGGTTAGAATACCAAATCTTATCCCAAATATCTTTTTGCAAGATACGGGCATGATCAACTACCAAGTCATAGGATTCCTTGAGATTGAAGAACCCTCCATGATTATGAACCCATCTTAGCTTGTCAATATTGTTCTATATTTTTATTTTTTGTGCATGGAGATCCTTTTCAAAATATGAGAACCATTATCTGAGTTGAAGGGAAAGATGGTCCAGATTAAGAGCCCAGTTCCTCCAGTCTAAAGAAGACACTTGTGGGTGCCATTAATGAAAGACGACTCTTATGAATAAGTTAAATGTCATTTTTAAGAGGTTGGTATGCAGTGAAGGTTTGGATTTGAGGAAGTTGTTGCCAAGAGTCTTCCTAGAAGAGGGTAGATTTTCCATCATGCACTTCCCATAAACTATGATCCCGAATGAGGAGTTTGTTCTACTAGGATGCATTCCAAATGAGTTATCTTATGCAGTTACCATCCATTATGATAATATTTGAGTCCCAAATGTCATTGGAATATTTTTGTTTCCATAGGTCGCTCCAAATCTCATCCTTCCGTTGCAACCAACACCACTAGATTTTATCTCCAAGTACATTGTTTAGGATACCAGGGTATCGAAGTCAAAGCCCTCCTTTTACTTTAGGAAAACAAAGGGTGAAATATGTACCTTATTATATATTATGTTTAATTTTTTTTGTATGAATTATACCTTCAATGTAAATTCACGTCTATTGTCTAAAGACGTGACTATATTAATTCTTATGTATTTATACACACTATTGTAAACCTATTTGGACATCGAATATCAAATAAATGAATATTGAATATATAAATTCTTATATATATATATTGTGTTTCCTTGCAATTAGTATTAGAGCATGGTTTCAAAAATCCATGGCAATTTCCCGTGGTATTGAGAAGATACTATAAGGAAAAGAAGTAAAAATGATAAAAGAAAAAAAAGAGAGAAGGAAGGGTAAAAATTTGATTTTACCATTTGTGGTTTACATGCCAGTGGTTTTGGTAAACCATTGGCCCATGGTATTACCTTGGCCCATGATTTTTTACAGAGTACCAAGAAAATATTGAAAAGAAGAAAATATATACATAATATTATTGGAGAGAGAAAGTAAAAGGAAGAAATCAAAATCAGTGATATAGAAGGAGAAGTATTTCATAAGGAGTGTTTTGAAAATTGGGAGATAATATTTAATTACTTTATCAGAGCCAGGATGGGACTGGACACCATGTATTCCAGATTTACCAATGTTACCACCGATCCCTCTACCCTGGAATTGAGAGAAGGTATTAAAGAATTTTGTGTGGGCCTTATAAGTCAAGTAACTGCTACAATGAATCTTCACTAGATGCCAAAATTGACAAATTGAATGAAGGATTAATAGAAATAGAATAAGATTTTTTATATTTTAGAGAAAATTTGGAGAAATTTTAGGGAATATTGTCAGAGGTAGAATCCAAGGAAGAACATGAAAATGAAGATGAAGGTGACAAAGAATAATATCAATGCAGTGTGAGTTTCTCCACTATTTTTGATTTGGTGAATACAAATCCCACCACGTTCCTGTATGATTGGAACACGGTGGATACGTGGGTTGAAAAGAACCCATAAAATGTAACCATAATTAAACAAAGAGACATCGATGCCACAATCATATTATCTTACCCAAATCTCCCCGCTACCTGGATCATTGTTGCACTTTCTCTCCTTGTTGATGCCAAACACGATGAATTATAAGTTCCTCCACGTATAATACATTTCCATGAGTATTCTATCCTCAACCTAATATCAAGAGCATGTGATTTTGAGTCTGAGAATGAGGAATTCCAAAAAGTATTGGTAAACATCATGAGCCAAACTGTTATTTCTCCCATGATGGGTGGAAATTTGCAGGAAGGAATCATAGAAGCATTGGTCTCATACATGTGGCGTGTTAGAGAGCATTTCATACCGAATCACTACTAGCCAAAGCTACTGGTGACCTTAAATTGCCTATCCTAGGATGAGGGATGCTACCAACATGTGTTTGGTGTAGAAATTATTCATATATTATTCATTCTATTGGAGTTTGGAGTTTCTAACATGAAAAGAAGTAGATATAGTATCTGTTATAGCACAAGTTGTAGGTTGGGAAAAGCTCGACCCAACCACAAAAGAAAGTGCTACAACTTGGGAATCCTACACCCAATGTCTCTTTGATGCAGGTCTCGTGCTTCAAGGGTGACTAGGTCACTCTAGGGAGGCGATCTCAGTGACCCTAGGGGGAATGACATGGATATGGATAGAGATAGAAGTGGATTCCCTAGAGGTCATTGAGATCACCTCCCTAGAGTGACCTAGTCATCCTTGAAGCATGGGACCTACATTGAGGTGACATTGGGTGTAGGATTCCCAAGTTGTAGCACTTTCTTTTGTGGTTGGGTCAGGCTTTGCCCAACCTACAACTTGTTCTATAACATTTTGTCACCATTGTCGGGGAATATTTTGAATCTTCTTCATACCCTAACGACACTTTGGTAAACTATCCAAAATCCTTTCCCTTATCTTGCCTGGCGATTCCACCCAAGGGTGTTTTCCCTTTCCACCATTCTTGATGAGCTCATCTTGAAGCTCATTTGGTGACTCCTCCTTCCCAGAACCCACTTTTCCCTTATCCTTTTCCATCCTTTGGTGATCCTTGAGCTCATATGGTGACTCCATTGAGGTATTAACCTAAGTAATGGAACCATGGCATCACGAGACTTACCATGGGATTTCCATAAGGTTTATCCCTCCTTTGATGTTCAGGATATTCATATATATCCAAATCATTTCTCCCCATAGTGGATGGAAAGTTGCCCCAAATTTGATGGTGGTCCAGCTATAGCAGTCACCCATATCGTGAATTATATGAAGTATTCTTTGAGCTTAAATGTACTACATGAAGATGTGATGATGAAATTTTTTGTGTATTCACTGGAATCAAGTCAAAAGGATTGGTTTGCACACTCATGTGATCCAAAGAATATCCCTTCTTATACAAATCTCATTAAACAATTTCTCAAGAAATATCGACCAACTGCTCAAAGTTTGCAAGATGATTTCCAAGATCTCAAACACACTCTTTGCAGAGAAAGTTTTATGATCGATGATGAGACAATAGATGAAGAAAAACTTTAAGAAGATCATGATGAAACATATGATGAAGATGAAGTATCTTCTCGTCCACTTGATGAGGACATCCAGACCTCTTCTCCTCCTGCACATCAATAAGAGAACATGATGAGTTATAATCCTTTTGAAAACTTTGATGATGCTTTGTTCCATGAGTGTGGAAATGAAGAAAACTGCCAAAAGGATCTTGATGAAGTTTCTCTTGCAGAAGGCTTGAATGAGACTTTGTTATCTTCTCTCCCTTTTGAAGAAAATGAAGTTATCCAGTCTTGTAAGCAAGTGATCAACTTCTATGGTGCAGATGAATTAATGGAACAACCCTCAGATATAGTTGATGAACACATTGATGATTTCATACAAGTTAGGAGACGTAGATGTGATGTGGTTTACTTCATCATTGATAGAGATCCCATTTATGACATTGAGGGTAGATCTTAGGTAGAGGAGGTTGAAATGTCATCTTGAGAGGTCTGGACTCCATGCATGTATGATTCAGATGTTTGGCATCCTAGTGATGACACGGTTATAGATTTTTTATGCCCTTTCGAGGATGACTTGTTGCAACATGATCTTCATTCATCCTTTAATACATACCCTTTTGAGGATGCATATTTGATTTATGAGGATTCTCATCCATTGTGATCAGATTTTGAGGATTACTAGGACGTGTCCATCGCAGAGAAATCAGAGATTCATCCTTCAGAATGGAAGTAGTTTTGTCTTGGATATTTTTGTCATGATTTCTAGGGGAAGAGGCGATGTTTTTATACACCTGAGACTATTCCTTACCTCTTACCCTCTTCTCCAAGAGACCATGCAGTATTCTTCCGATTTTTCATTTCCTCTCAGTCCTCGATAAGCAGTGAGTCTTTATGCGTAGATGAAGATGAGCCTTCATCTACATATAGTAGCCCCCTTCAGAGATGGATTGATCAGTCTCGTGGCTACACTTTTAGGCAGGATGATTGGGCTGATGGTTTCTCTCTCCATCAAGATTTCCTCCCTCTCACCCATCTTCATGAGTTTTATTTCATGATCGATTTTATGTGTGTTTATACTCATATTTATTATGTGCTTAACTTATCTTTGTTGTGTTATATAATTAAGCACAGGGGGAGATACTTTGATGAGATGATCAAATGGTTGCACTGGTTGTATAACTTCACTTGACACCATCCAACACATGATATTCAGGGCCCCAAGGCCCTAGGTAAGTCATTTTTATTCCCTGCATTTGCATCTTGATTTCTCATATTAGTTTAGATGCATTTCATTTTCATTTTTCTCTACTTGCATATTGATTTGCATGCTTAGCTTAGAAATTTATGAAAAAATGTCAAAATTTTTCTTTTCTAGTTTAGTTTTCATTTTGGATTTACATATATATGGATGAAGGGTGATAGCACCACCATAGATGCTCTGATCCATTTTCTTAGTTTTTTGCAGGCACGGGTCTACCAGGAGATGTTGTGGTTCTCTTGCACTCTATAGTGAGCACATGTCCCCAAGTAGGAGCAAGATGTTATCCCCATTTTCGGGGTAACTAAGGATATTATGTCTCGATGCCCTCAGGTTGTAGATATGGAGTGCCACAAGACTACATGACTAGTAGTACCCTCTTTCACAGTTGGAAACCCCTCTCACCACCACAGATGGTCAAAGATTTCCAAATGGCATCCACCACATTAGTTGGCTTATGGAAGGCATTGAGCCTTTCTCCATGAGGTACAAGTCAGTATTATAGTGAGCATCATTTCAATATTTAAGCCACTTGAGTATGTTGTATCTTATATTTCTTTATATTTCATGATATATTCTTGGACATTATTCCTTCTTCCCTACTTCACCTTGGTGGTTGACATTGTGCCCTAGTAAGCGGTCTTCCCTGGGGATGGGTTTTCTACTAGGAACTCCCTTAAAGATCCATTATACCATTCCTAACGAGACTTACCACTTTCCATCATTATTCCCTTCCATTTCCTTATCTCTTCGGATTTTACGGTGTATTGACCCAAGAAGGGGTTGTCCCTCATTTTATGGGAAGAAGGGGTTGAAGGCCAGAGGGATTGATGTTGGGTAAAAGATAAAATCCTTGTATGAACCTTCCATATGCTTCACCCAAGAAAGTAGTGAAATGATTATCTTTGAGTAAAGGGGACCCATAATATAATAAATAATGCTTAAAAGGTTAGTTGAAGGATAGTAGGTCTCATCATGATCCAACCTATCACGTCCATGAATATCTAGTGGTATGACATTGCCATCATCTTGTCACCAAACCAGGGTAATGGATCTCAGTTGCATGGCTGAGAGAAAGGGGGTCTCATCACGAGCCATCCTTCTCATTTCCACTAGGTGTTTGTGGGTGACATTTCCATTATCTGGTCACCACGCCAGGGCAGTGACCTTCAACCTCTTCTTAAAATTATGAAATAATAAAATAATGGCAATTATTGGGCCTGGAAAAAGTGCATTGCGGACAAAGGTACCACACACCCTCTACAAAGGCACCCATGAATGAGACACTACGATGCCTTGTATGTCATGAGACCTATGCCCATTGAGTCTTGACCCCAACCACTTCACCAACTTTAAATGGCTTAGAGAGGGATCTCTTGGAAACTCTCCTTGGCCTAGGGCAAGATCTACCCAATAGGACACCTCGTCAACCCTCCCATATTCAATCTTGACAAGTCACATAGTGTCTTTGAACAATTAATTTTTTGATATAGTGATATTTGATGCACATTCTTACATGGCTCATTTATTGATTATATTCACTTATCATGATGTTATGACTTGGGATCCTTGGAGGGCATGCTCATTTGTCTTTGCAGGACCTAGTTGGTGGATAATTTTGGGAGCAAAAGCCCAGCTTGGGCTTTCATGGGGCTATAAGCCCACAGGTTGGATTCCAAGGGTCCACATGTTGGATCACATATATGAAGAATTGAATACCTAGAAGATGATGTGGAAGACCTATCCCAACCTTCACATGCCAAATGATTTTCCCAGGAGGGGAAAAATGTCTTCTTTTTTAGCTTGAAGTCATACTTGGGGGATAGGGTTTGGTGGTGGTGTTGCCACACATTGACACATAGATATTTTGAGAAGGATGAGGCCTTGGCCATGAGGAGATTGCATAGATGCTTGGCATGTGTCCTTTGCAGGCCTACCATAGCTTCTCCAACACCAATGATTTGTCCCAAGTGGCACAACGTCCCCTAAAGGGGTGACATCCATGTAAAATTAGGGTTTTATTTGTGCAAAAGTGAAATTTTAAATGAATTTTTTAATATTACTTTGTTAAAGGGGGAAAGATTAGCGTTGTTGACCCCTAGTCTTGTGGTTTACCCCTTAATATATGGACAAGTCACCTTGGTGACATTTTGTATAAATAAGAGATCATAAGATCTCATTTGAACACAACTCTCCCTCTTGTGAGAAGACTTGATCTGAAATTTTCACTACACTTGGCATATTTCTCTCTTGTGCACTTTTTTATGGCTATTTTTTTTGAATGGTTGATGGAGGAGTGAGGCGCTAACCTTGGATGAATGGTTGGTAGCTTTTATGGTGTATTATCTTAGCATATTTCTTGATTTTGGTATGGTCTTATACTCTTATGCTATCATTTTTTTTTAATTCAAGGATTGTTGTGATAGGAGCTAAGTGGGACGTAAGAGAATTTACATCCCCACTCTAGTCTCCATCATTTATTGCTTGAAGTTCATTGATGTTGCAAGGGTTTGTTTGAGGAAGTAAGAGGATTTACACCCCTCATTCTCAAACCCTAACTAGAGATACTTTCCTTGGGAAGTAAGAGGATTTACACCCCCAAGGAAGTAACATATCTAGTTCATTTACTTGACTCCATTAACCCAATATTTAAAGGCACTAGTCATTACTTTTTTGCCTTGGAGATATAAAATCATTACCTTGGGAAACGTGAAATTTTATCTTTTGAAAGATCTCTTGCTTGGAGTTGGTTTTCCACATTGAGAGTAGTCTTCCCCTACTAGGGAGTCTCCTCTCCCACTACTTTAATTTTTGTTACAAACTTTAACCTACAACCATTAAGGTTGCATAACCCTAGCTACTAATTCACTCTTAACTCCTAAACTAACCCTAGACTAGCTCCTAAATTTTCCACACTAACTATAATAACTAGGGCGCACTTTTTGGGCTAGTTCTTGGCACTCTTCCATGGTTGATTTTTCTTCTGCATGCCATTGAATTCTACATCCATAAGGCTGCAAGTTTCTGCATAAAATACATGTTCTGACAACTTGCTTTATTCAGCCTCAAAGTGCCATTTTTCAATCATAATTGATTTCCATATTCATTGATAATATTGTTCATTGATCTTATGATTTACATGTTGATTTGAATGCTGATATGAATTTTTTATATACTACTGCAAATTAGGGACATAAATATTAACTTGTTTATCCACACTAACATATATCATTGCAAGTCATATTTTCTTGTATCTCGGGAAGGTACAATCATCCGGAGAAGTACTACACCTTTGGGGAAACAATCACTTGAATTATAAGACATTTCGTTCCACTTATCATTCCACTTAGACTTGACCTCTAGGGTTTCCATTTCCATATCCATTCATCTACATCTCATTCCCCCTAGGGTCACCAGAATCGCCTCCCTATAGTGACCTAGTCACCCTTGAAGTGTGTGACCTACATAGAGGTGACATTGGGTGTAGGATTCCCAGGTTGTAGCACTTGTGTTTGTGCTTGGGTCGGGATTTTCCCAACCTAAAACTTGTGCTATAATAGTCTCAACAAATCATCTGCTTCACTGGTAGTAGGAGAGTTTGGTCAAATTCTAGTAATAATGACGAGTGTGAAAACTATTTATAGAATACATATGTGCAAAAACAGGGCAGATGGTTGAAGTCCTGCACGTCCTTGGCCACTATCCTCGAAATTTTGGCAACACGCTCATAGATTTTGGCCATAGATTTTCTGGTGTACTAGCAGATGAGTATGGAAGGGTTCGATATTTATGGATCAACTTCTATATGGAGATAAAAGGGGATATGGTGAAATTCGTTTGAGGAATTCTTATTTATTCCATTAGTGAAGTGTTATAAAAGATTGTAAATGGAATTGAAGGTCCACGTTTTCTTATAAATGGATTCCACAAACTCGTGCCTCTTGATCACTTTTTAAGGTTTGAACTTTATTCAATTCTACTTTCAAGGTACCATAGCTTTGGATTGACCGAGAAGTGGGATTCAAAGTTAGTAAGAAACGATCACGAAAGAAAAAAAGTGTAAAGAGTAAAGACTTGTTTCACTGGATCATGAGTCGAATGTATGTTGGAGCAAGGGAACATGCTATAAACCATAGACATGGAACCAATTAATTTTTTTTTTAATATTGATAATGTTTTTCAATGTCTCGATTTGGATCTATATGGGTGCCAAAATTAGGAAGGAAATTTAAGAATGACAATTGTTTGTCAAGTTTTGGAGTTGGAGATTCTTTTGGGAAAGAATGTAAGAGATGGGTTCAAAACTATGCACCAGGCCTGAAGTCCCTTCACTGGACAATGGTTCCACATCAACAGTGTCATCCTGTAGACAAACACAAGGGAATAAATACACTAATACATTAAATATGCCAATTTTTCAGGAAATGTTCCAGAGTACTTGTTGGGCGAAGGCCCAAATTTGGGGAAAAGGCCATTTTTGGAGAGAAAAGCACGAAGTGGAAGAAAATACAGTTGGAAGGAAAAGCAACACGTGCAAGGGAAGCATGCGAGGCATGCATGCAAGAGAGATCTAACTACATTAGGGTTAGGGTTTTTGTATGATATTGTAATGGCTGATAAGCCAAGAGTATGTATAAGTAGTACCTAGGAGGTCTAGGTGAGAGGAATGAGAGAAAGAGATAGAGAGAAGAATGAGAAATGTGAGAACAACAAAATTTTTGTAAGCTGGTGTTACACATTATTTTGGTCACTCCGATGATGTCTCTACAAGTGATGTATTCAGGCTCCCATAAGGACTTTTTTCTTGAGAAAAGTGATTGTTGTCCTCTTCCAAAAAGCATATTTTTAAGATGAGTTCGCAGGATGCCTATGTTATAGGGTGTGAAAATCCTTCATTCTCGCAAGCAACCCAAACTTAGGGTGCGAACTGTTCGCAGTCTTCTCTATAGGTAGGGTGAGAATCTGTTTCAAATCTTGGAAAAGAGAAGAGGCCATGAAGGTTCTAGAAGGGAATCTTCTAGAAAATGAGTTGGCATTCACATGGTTGGCATCCTATTGACTTCTCATATTTAGTGAGATCATCCTCATCCATGTAGCCATCCCTCCTTCTCCTATATATTGCAAGGTTTCTCATGGAAAAGGTTAAGCATGATTGAATGAAGAATTGGTGAAAGAATTGTGTGAAAAACTATGTTTGGACAGAAGCTTGAAGACTCTATTTGGTCTATCAAGTAGCACTGGATCTTCTTCATGAAAATGTAGAGCAAGTGTGTGTGTTGGAAACAAGGGTCACTGAAAGGAAGCTTGTGACATTAAGGCTATCTGGTTGTATCTTCTACTTTCATTTAATATAATACAACAACATGTCCCTTTCCCATAAAATCACTCTTGTTTTATTGCATAACTCCTTGATCATATGCATAGGTTGACATTGAATATACTTTGCTATCTTCACTCGGGTTGGTTTGTGTAGTCTTGGACCTGATTTCACAAGAGCACCGGAGTGAAGTGGGAAAAATAGAGACCTAATGAAGCGATATAAAGGTATGCCACTCATTCCTTCTCAGTAGTAGATTCAATCACTGTAACTTAGAGAAACAGTCGTGTCCTGTCCTATTTTGTTCTAGATCCAGGTGGATCTAGGGAGATCTGTTAGTGTCTGTACCTACCGATTTATCCGATAAAAACTGGTGAGCTAGAGAAGAGTCAAGCAACTCGATCTCGAGGGTTAGATCGCAGGCTGAGGATCATGATGCGATCTAGTCAGCCTCACAGGGATCAGGAAGCCTGTGAAGATTATAAGATCCAAGACTATAAACGCATGCAACTCGATATATTGCTGAGACATAATAAAAGAGATCGAGAGCCAAATCTTTGTGGGTGTAGCCCAAGGGGGTGAACCATGGTAAAATTTGTGTTATGTGATTGAATGTTATGCATCTCCATTGTTGTTAATGATTAAATGCTAGATAAATGAATGAAGGAACTAGTTAGATTTGATACTTCACATGCATGAGTAAGAGTGGATGATTAATTAAGATGCTAGACTAAATAAATGAATATCGCAAGGTAAAACCACAAATCCCCACTTATTCCCAGGCTGTAAACGTCTGAGTGTTGCAGCCACCCATAGAATTATCTCGGGTGAGACTGGGCAATGCACCCTGTGTACTGCATTTCCTTCTGGTTTACCGGGAGGGTTGATAGTCTTAGAGGGATTTTGTTAGAATCTTGTTAAATATGAACCTGAGTCAAATTATGACAGTAAGGTAAGATTAGAGTAGATAAAGTAGTTAAAACCAACAAATGGTTTTGTTGTCGGTTGGAACATAATGGGATTAGGTGAATAAGATTTGCTAAAGAAGCGTAAAAATAATGTCAGATCCGATGACAAAAACGAGAATATAAAAGGGGATGTTGAGACCGTGGAACCCAATGAAGGAAGAAATTGAGAGATGGTTGAAAACAAAGGAGCTGGAGTTTACGCAAAAAGATAACAAAAACCCGAAGTTAACACCGTGCAAATACCTAGACAAGTACGTATTCAATGACTTGCATGAAGTATTTTTATGTGATTTCCTTAATTTATTATAGGAGTGGATATTGAGGTTGAAATAAAACCACGTTACAAATCGAATCAAAAAGATAGAGTGGAATCCTATGGAGATCGCGCAGTTTCAACAAGTTGACAATAAATTTACGTGCAGTAGATTTCTGGTTAGACAACATTATTGCAGGATTTATCATAGAATTTGCAGTAGATAATGCGAAGTCTTACAACGCAGCAAAGAAGGAGTTCCTAAAGGGACCTCGAGGTAGGTATATTTGATCGTTGTATACTTCCATCAAGATATTACTGTATAACAAGGGTGTAATGACAATGGCCTCAGACAACTAAAACTTCCCTGCGTGCATGGGGGAAGGGGGGGAAGCAATGACAAGAGATGGAGAAATGGATAGAGGAAATAAGGAGGAGGCCTTGGACCCAATCATGATGGAGGAATATAAGATCAAGCAGATCATGGAAACAACTGGAAGAACACATAGTGGATTACCCTACCAATATAACATGAACAACAAGAAGAGATCCATAGCCGTGAGGGAAGGATTAGTAAGTGATGAAGAAGAGGTAGAGGATCTTTGGGCTGTGGAGTAGAGAGAGGAAATCTTGTGCACGACATATGAAAGGAAGGAAAGAGGTCCAATAACAAGAACATAAGGAAACACTCCTATCCATATCAGTTTCATTGTGGAACCCATAAACCCATGTGCAACTAATACACCAATAAGAACACCACCATTTAGACAACCGAATTTTGGAAGGAAGAGAGAAGGAAGTAAATCTAGTCAAGGAGAAACAACTAGAGGATCCAGTTCAGGAAGTGGTAGATAAATATCTACACCGCGCAGAGGTAGTAGTTTAGCATTCAGGATGGAAAGACATGATCTCACCATTAGATTACAATAATTCAAGGGAGAGGCGTCGGAGGACCCTGAGAATCACTTGTTCATTTGTGAAAAGATCTGGGAAACAAAATAGATCATGGATGAAGACACTAAACTTGCACAGTTATCCATCATGCTAAGAGACCACACATTGGATTGGTACATGAGCTCAGCTGTAAACAGTCCACTAGGGACAACCAAAATGATTGTGGATATTATGAAGCTACTGATAAATGAATTCCAAAATCTTAGATCAGAGGATCAATACATGAATGAGATGATATAGATCAGACAGAAACTAGGAGAATCTGTGTGGGAGATTGACCAGAGATTCAAACGATTGAAAGGAAAGATAAAATATGTCATGACAGACATGCAACATAGGCATATGTTTGTCAAATCACTTCTACCACATTTGAAATACCCTTTGAGACAAAAAAAGTTTCAGACATGGGTAGAGGCTCTACAAGCATCCCTACAAATGGAAGAGAACCAATATCAGAAGACAGATCTAGCCATAGAGGATCCGAAGGAGGATCTAAATAAATTAACATTTCAACTAAACCAAAATAGGGGTAAGGACAAAATAGAGGTTGTTTGGTGTACCACATGTAAGACAGAAGGACACCACGAGAATGAATTCCCAACATTCGCGTAGTACATGGAAAAAGGATTGCCAAGCCCTTTTTCATCAGGAGGACTATGGTGTGAAATATGTAAGACACGGGGGCATGATCCATATCACAGTCCAATGATGCAGAAATACTAGACAGTGCCTAAGAGTTCATATTACAACTTTTGCAAGTCAATAGGCCATGATGACAAAGATTACAGGACAATGGAGCTGATGAGGGAACGAGCATCAGATACCTATAGGGTGAAGGTAGAGATGATGGTAGGGAAATCTGCACCATAGTTTAACCAAGTACCAACTCCATATAACATTGCACCACAACAATATAATATTATGCAACCGCAATACAATACCGCACAACCACAGTATAATCCCGTGTAGTAAAACCAAGCGCCATGTTACGATGCACTGCGAGGAGACTGGGCTAGAAATAGGGGTGGAGGACGAGGAAGAGGAGGCTTTATAAAAGGTAGAGGACCAGTGGTGTTTCATAACTGTCAACAACCAGGACATTATGCAAGAGAATGTCCACTTCCACTTGCAACCTGTATGTATTGTTGCACATCAGATGATGACACAAAATACTGTCTTGTTGAGGAAAAGATATGAAATGATCTTACTTAAGCATTTCCAGATCTTGCTTTTCTAAATCAAGATAGATGGGAATATCACCCTATATTTATAGCCATCAAAATTGGTATCCTAATTCACAAGTATTGTTCACAAGTGCTTAGGATGTTTTTTTTTATAAATAAAATCTTGCTGAAAAAATCATTATTTATGTAATTTTCTGAACATAACAGATGTTGAAATAATTATAGAGACAGAAGTAAAAAATCCAAGTCAATAATAAAAACAGATGAGACATAAAGAAATCATTTATTTCATTCCAATTCATCAAAATAATCGTTCTCTTTACAAAATTTCCTGAGGAAGTTTTGGACCAAAGTCAAACTTAGATGTCCCCGATAAAACATACAAAAGGACTTTTGACAGAAAGTAAAAAACTGAACTTTAAAAGCTGGATCAACTTGCCACATATTTTTTCCCACTCGACTCTTCACAATAGCCTTTTTCAATCATGAAATCTAATTCACAAACAAACAAGTCTACATAGACTATCAAAGATAGATCAACACCTCTGAAACACAAGTGTCTGAATGATGTAATTCAGACATGAATTTTGTTGTATACAATAGGATCCTACTATCATAAAAAAAAATTAGGCTTCTAATGAATTAAGGAATGAATGAAAACTGAATTATCTCAACAAAACTCAAAGGGAAAACCTTAGTATGCTTCTCCTTCTATTCTCCTTTTGTTCCTCCTTTTCCTTTTGCCTTTAAGCAAATTAGAATTGGTTGAAGTAGTTGAACTACTTTTTTTAGTTAAGTTAACTAAAACTCAACCAACTTTTTAGTAAAGGGGTAAAAAGTAATAAAATCATAATAAGGGTTTTAAATAAATAATAACTAGTAGGTGGGACCTCGTGTGACTCCCTTTAGTTCTTTAACAACCATAACACACTAGTTAATTCAACAAAACACCCCTCCTTGTGACTCCCATCATCACTTTCATATTTTGACAATTTATAACAATGATAATTAAAATTATTTCCAAAAATATATTATCCATATATCCCAAAAAATACTGTGTTGTCCAAAATTCCAGAAGTCAACTTTTCTCAACAATTAATGAATAAAAACTTAAAATCCATATTTTCCACTCTGAGAGGCAATCTTTCCCTTGTTGTTTTTGTCACCTTTTGATCTCTTTGAATTTGCCTCAGGTTGTGTGGAGACTTTAGGCCTAATCTTACTGATCACATGAGAGAACTCATCTCTCAAATGCATGTGGGAGGACACAGATTTATCAGAGTCATTTGAGGGTGAGGAAGGAGAAGAAGTGGATTTTCCCTTTTCAGGGGCATGTTGGGCATCAATTTTTAACATTTTGCTTGCATGGGAAGACTGTACTGGTGAGTGGACAAGGGCAACTTGGAAAATTTGATTTATAGGCAGAGGAGCTGGTAGAGACAAGTTAGGCCAACCACGATGTTGGGAAATTGTAGGGTGGACAATCTCTTGCCATCCTTCGTTTTCAGGGACTTTAGATTGCAGTAAGACATGAGGAGGCACTAGGATACCAGAGACCTATGGAGCTTGGAAGGGAGGACTTTCAGGCCTAGGTTGGACCACTCCTTGCCCAATCTAGTTAAAAAATATGGCTTGAAATAGCTGGCCTAACTCTTGCGAGTCTGCATCAAAGTGTATAGATAATATTGGCCTTCTAAGGCCCCTGTTACAATTTCCTCTACCTCGGTTACCCCGGCCATGACTACCTCTGCTGAAAAATATCATTCCTGTATGCATAATTGATTAACAACTAGTTTCTTTAACAACCATACATGACAACTCTTTTAAATATGGAATAAAATTTGTCTCAACAACATATCAGACTCATGCAATCCAATCCATACAAATCGTTTAATAGTTGTCAATGAGCAGGGGGTGAACAAGGGTTCTGGGATATGTGAGGGGTTGTATTGAGTGAAAAATGTTAAAATGAGGGGAAAAAGATCATGATTACTGCTCACAGACATCAAACAATCAATTGTATCGTAAACCAAAATAATATATCATTGTAATTCATCCTCGTAATCCCTTAACTATCATAATACATAACTTATCTTAACTATAATTAAATTTTAGGAACAAGGAGTGGATAGTGAATATGGGAAGGCGAGGGGAATTGTAATGAGTGAAAAAGTGAAATAATGGTAGGGGAAAAGAGCGAATACTGTTCGAAAAACCAATTAGGTAATCCATAAAAATAATTCTCTATTCAATACAACTATTCCAACACCAATTAAACAATTATTGTGGCCAATTAAACAATTAGCGTGTGTTAAAACTTGTTCGTTGTCCCACATTCAATTTCCTTAAAAACTTTCAATTAACACAAAATATAATTATACTCATAATCGTGATGATTTTCACCCATATTGTGTAAAAGAACTTTTATTTTTTTTCAATTCCTTCCGTTTTATATTTAAAAAAAAATCCAAGGAACACACGGTCACATTGCTTCAACTTTGTTCACCATAAAAAACATCAACTACTGCCCATAATTTAATTTCTCAAATCAAACATAGACACAGGTCTTTCCAGAGTTGAAAAGACTCTTTTTAAACATGTCTGATCCCATTCCTTTGAACAATTTAACAATTCAATTTGCAATGAAACCATACTACCAAAACCCCGTGCTCATGTATGATGGTGCAATAAAACAAAATGATGCACGATGTCTATAAATCATACACAGTAGACAACTAGACCACACTTATCAATTCTTCAACTTGCAATAATCCCAATCGGGACAAATTAAACACACAACAAACACCAACCTCAATTTACCACGTTGTAGAAACACACAGACCAACACATAATGCAAAGAGGCACCTCTGTGACTGTACATATCCAATTACTCCCAATCATTCCACTTTTAACAATGTTGAGTTATCGATTCAATTGTTACAACAAATGAAGGCAACAACTATATGCCCATTACCATTTCCAATTATAAATCTCCAATCAACCCGATCAAACAAAGGTGAGCCAACAATCAAAGCCATTGTCAATGCTAATCAACCAACTTATGACAGTCAACAAGATACCCGATAGGGTGTGACTAGTTTAGTTTATCAAAATTGGGATTTGTACTAATGAAAAAAATAATCAAGGTTCATTCGGTCACCAAAAACAGGGAGACTGGAGGTCGACCATATCAACAGTAAGTGAGAACCCTTGAGACAAGGATGGTGGAACCAAAAGGCTTATAACCCTTATCTTGTATGATAGTGTGACAGTTTGACACTAGGTAGGGTAGACCATGATGCAGAGGAGTAGAGATTTCTTACTAGCCAGTAACCAACACCAAGAACACGCAGAGGCATAACCCTCATGTTTTTCCCCAATAATCGGATAACGCTGATAGAAATGCAAAGCCCACGTACTACCAACAAACCTAAAGCATGCTTCTTGGCATAATAACCACCTCATAACCAACTGTGCGGATACCAATAACACAGAATGAGCCCTCGACCAGGTGAAAAACATATGTAGTGACCAAAATATGGTTAAAAACATACACAACAACCCATAGCACCAAATACAACCGGGTGTGGTTACCATAACCGTGAGGAGATGGCCAACAAGGCTAAAAGAGTGAAAACCTCCAACCAAATTCCATAAAGACAACAGAGAGCCATCACAATTTCCACCACACATAAACAACTAATTAAATCACATATTCAACCGTTGATTTTTCCATTTGCAACAAATAACACAAACAATCATTCCAGAGAAAACACCATGCGTTTACACAGTTTCCAACCTCAAGAAAACACAAACCAACACATCATTGATCCAATGTTCATTTCATACACAAAGCGAATTCATGGATGGGAAAAAAAAACCATACCTGTAACCAATGGCCTCAAAAATGTGAGCTTGGTTGAGCAGTTCCTTCCACGCCTAAATCTCAGAGCTTAACCATAGAAAAACCAAAATCAACAATAACCATGCTAGGGTGATGGCCAGTGGAAGAGGTATGGAGTGACATGAATTTATTGCATGTCACTTCCATCCTCCATCTCATTCAATTACATAGTACACGAAAGCCAACCAACCATTAATCCATGCATCAAAACTTGCACACATTGCTTGCCAATTGCGCCACCCAATCCATATTAACCATTTCCAAAACCATACAATTACATATATCAAATGCGCCCAACATAACTCAATACCAATCATATAGCCACTAACATTTCTAGTTAGGACTAGCATCAATTTCTTTTAATTTCCTTTGCATATAGTATAGCATAGTTCCCTTTTCTTGGATTATTCCATGTTGCTCTTGTCTCTTGTTATGAATAACATGTGTCTTTTGCAGGTGTAACAGGTAATGAATCATGGAGCCAATAGTAATGTAATAACAATGAATATAAGCCATTCATAACATTGAATTTAGAGCTTAGAGTAACGGAATCAACACATAAAATGCATTATCCACCTGCCATTATGTTGCAAACAAAACCAATACTTCATCATCAATCATGTATAACCCTGTAAGCAGTATCGAAACAACATCATAAAATTTGCAATAAGACTATCTCTGATCCTCCAAACTACAAGGGGGTCCCACCTACTAGTATTATATATCTTTAGCTTAGTTTAAATAATAAGCTTTAGCAATACTTTGCTGGCGAAATCGTCGTTGCAATTTTATCGTCAACAAACTGGCGACTCCATAGGGAAATATGTTTCCAATAGATTAAGAACTCAGAACAAATGGTTCCGCAGACCAAGAACAATGGATCAAGAAGATATAACCAGAATGATTATGCAACAAGGGGAAGTGAGTGGATTTAACAGAAAAATGACTGGGAATTCGGGAATAACTCGTGAAAAATGTTAAGTATGAGGGGGTTTATCCCTGTATGCATAGTCATTCAACTAGAAATTTCTCTTTACTTCAAGGAGAAAAATTTATGGACTTTCTCTTTTAATTCTCAAATAGATGAAGAAATGGAAAGTAGAAGCGGGAGATAACCAATTTCTTTATAAGACAGACGTGAAAGCAGATAACAAATTCAATTATGCTTTCAGGGGGGACATCATAACAACTGTGTAAGCTTGATTATTATTGACTAAAAATACCTTGCAGGAGTGTCATTGTGGCAGAACTGATCCAACATCTTATTCTTGACCAAAAGTCAACTAAAATATGAAAAGCAATAAAATTCATGACAGAAATAGGACTACAAAATTTAAAACAACAAAAAATAAAATGATAGAACTTGCAAAAGCAACATGAAAGCTATTAAAAGGAAAGAATAAATCAAACTACTGTAAAAGAAGAAATGAAAAAAAGTGGAAAAATGAAAGAAGAACTAGACTACTAATATACAAAAAATACAAACAACATTGAAACTTTTCAAGTTGGTTCCACATACTGTTTTAAGTGAGAATCATTAGTGCTGTAGGAAAGCAATCGCTCATGTAAATATTTTAGGATATAAGAGTTACTACCCAGAAAAAAAGCGATCTTGAAAGGAACCAACCATAATTTTTGAAATTTTGAATGTCTTCCCCTATCAGCATGCGTTGAATCCCACAACAATATCTTATCATTGACTTTAAATTTGATAGTTTTGACACTCTTGTTGAAATACTTCTTAACATTCCGTTGTCTCTTTTTTATATTATCCAAGGAAAATATCCTTTGCTCCTGTAAATCTACGAGTGCATTTATCCTTTGTGAAACATCAGAAGAATTTAATTCTTCGATCTGTAGCATCAGCCTTAAGGATGAGAGTTCCAACTCAGTAGGCAGGATGGCTTCTTGACCATACACAAGATGGAAAGGAGTGCAACTAGTGCTTACCTTGGTGGGAGTTCGATCTGCCCAAAGGGCTTAAGTGAGGAGAGTGTGCCATTGATAAGGCTTATCTTCGATGAGCCTTTTGACAATTCTCACCATATTTTTGTTGGTAGACTCAACTTACCCATTTCCTTGGGGATAATAAGCCGATGAGGTGAAATTTTTAACCCCCGATTTAGCTAAAAATTGGGTCAGCTTAATAAAAATGAAAGCGGGATCATTGTCTGTAATAATTTCCAATGGAAGACCAAATCTGAAAAAAGATGTTATTTTCAAGGAAAGAAATTACCTGATCATCTGTTGAATTCTTAAGTGGGAAAGCTTCAGCCCATTTTGTAAAATAGTCTGTGGCTGTCAAAACAAACAATTGTCCTGTTGAAGATGGAGGATTAATAGGACCAATAAAATCCAATCCCCACTTTGAAAATGGAAAATCTGGGATGACAAGTTGTAATGGCATGGCTGAAAGGTGTTCTTTCCCATCAAATTTTTGGCACTTGTCACAAGATATTGAAAAAAAATAAGAGTCACGAAAGATTGAAGGCCAATAGTATGCTTTTCTAATAATCTTGAAAGCAATGGTTTTTGCAGAAAAATGACCTCCTACATGAATGACATAATTTGAAGAACCATGAGTTTCTTGCAATAATTTATGTGCATCTTCATCGTTTACACAGCGAAGAAACACACCATCAGCAGATATTTGAAACAAAAAGTCTCCTATAATGACGTATCTTGCGGATTCAAGACAAAGTCTTCTTCTTTGATGAGTGTCTAAGTTGTTTGGGCATCTTTAGTTTTGTAAGTAGTAAACTAAATTCTTATACCAAGGATGTTCAGACCCAGGAAGAATCTGATTATCAATGTAGAATAGTGTTGATAAGGAACTATCTTGTTCATCAATTTATTCACTATTCTCATCATGCTGAGCTAAGTGAAGGGATAAGTCACATCCCTTAATAGTGGTAGAAGTCACGATATTCAAATCATGCTCCTGTATCTTGGAAAGCCAATGTCCAAGCTTCCCTAAAAGATAAGTCTATGAGAGAAAAAACTTGACAACATGTAAAGGGACTTTTACCAATGTATGCTTACCTAGGATGAAGTGGAAAAACTTTTCAACAACTTTAACAAGAGAGAAAACATGTTTCTCAATAAAAGAATATTTAAATTCACCATCAGACAAACTTTGACTCATGTAAGCCATTGGTTTTTCATTACCTTGGTCATCATTTTGCATGAGGATAACATAAATTGCTTCCTCGGTAGCATTAGTATATATCGTGAATTCCTTCTCAAAATCTGGCTTCGCCAAAATCGGTGCGGAGATGATTGGTTGCTTGATTCCTATAAAATCATTTTCGACATCATCTGTCCAAGAAAAAGAACGATATTTCTTAAGCAGATTATGATTTGGTTTCACCATCACAACAAAATCTAGAACAAACCTACGGATGAAGTTAATAACCCCCATAAAAGCTTGAACCTCCTTCTTGGAAGTGGGAGCAGGCAGATTAAGGATGGAAGCAATCCTTTCAGGATCAATGCTTATTTCTGAAACAGAGACAATGTGTCCAAGGATATTTCCCTCGGTAACGTCGAAAATGGACTTAGAAGGATTTAGAGAGACACCAAATTTCCTACATCGCACGAGAAATCTTTTCAAATGACCAAAATGATCTGATCGAATTTAGAGTACACCATTAAGTCGTCATGGTAGATCTGAATGATATTGCCGATCAAATCATCAAAAGATGTTTGCATAGATCTTTGAAAAGTGGCACATGCATTGGATAATCCAAAAGGCATACGTTCATAAGAAAAGGTACCCCAATGAGTAATAAAGGTGGTTTTATATTTATTTGCTCTTTTTACCTTGATTTGATTGTAATAAAAAAAACCTTCAAGTAAGGACATCATCTGTGACCCTGCAACTTGCTGCAAAATAATTTCCATGTTAGGGAGAGGAAAGTGATATTTTATACTAGCTCGATTTAATGCACGAAAATCAATGGATAATATGATATGACTGGTTGTTTTCCGAGCAGGAAACAAATTGGAAACCCATTCAGAATATTTTATCGGAAAGATGATTCCAGCTTTCAAGAGTTTTTCCAACTCCTTTTGAATAGTTGCTTCCAGTGTAGGGTTGACAGGTCTTTTTTTTTTCCTAACTGGTTTTATGCCTTCCTTGATGGGAATGGCATGATGTATAAGAGGAGGATCAAAACCACGAAGATCCTCATAAGACAAAGAAAAAACATATTGAAATTCACCAAGCAACTTGGCAAACTTCATTTTCTCTTCATTAGAACATTGGGCACCTATTTTAACATTCTTTGGAGACTCGGGTATCCCAAAGTTCAAGGATATCGTTTCACCCACCTTCCTTTTTGACTCCTCTTATTTTTGTTTCTCTTTATTTCCTACATCACTCGATGAAAACGAGCTCTCTAGAGGAGTCAATCCCTTAGGAATCTTGTTATCTTCTATGGATATAATTTCCTTTGGCTTATAAGGTTCATTTTGAATGAAAGCACATATGCTCTCATCTCTAGGGAAGACCTGCCAAGATTCTATATTGTCAGGGATATGTGGAGGATATAGAGATTGAAAAGTACAATTAGGTTTGTGTGGTAGAAGTTACTGATTAGGAGAGGCTGCAAAAACAACTAACCAATCAGCCATTGAGTTCAATTCCCTCTTAACATGAGTGATGTTGAAATATAATAGGTTCAAGATAAGTGCCCAAACAGTTTGGGTGTATCATTTCATCAACTTGTTGTTAGGAGAGTATATCTTATGTACAAGGTTCACAACAAGATCAAAATATCCAAAAATTGAAAGGTGACTACAACCAAGATTATAGGCATTTTCAATGCCTAATAATAAAGCTTCAAATTCAGTGACATTATTTGTGCAAGAAAACTCCAACCTGTAAGAAAAGTTATGAATTTTCCCCATTTGATAGTACAAGATTATGCCAGCTCCTTTACCTTCACTAGAGCATGAACCATCAAAGTGCATGTGCCACATACCATTATCTAAATCAATTTGTTCCAAGGGAATGTTATCTTCCTCAGCAAAGATGGAATAAACCCCTAGGTCTTCTTTGATATAGTTCACATTAGGTTGTGGGACACTTTCTATGTAAGGTGAAATCCTTCCCTCTCTAAGGACTATAATTTTTTTACCATTCTAAGGAATGGATAAGTGTGTCCCGTCGAGTAAGAGGTATCCACCTGTCAAATCTTTCCAATCTCTTCCCAGGATGATTGAGTAATTTCTTACTGGCATATCAATTACCTGAATACTAAGGGTTGTCCTTATTTTAGGGTGTGCGCACAAAACTGAGGTCAGATATTTAATCTCACCTATGGTCGTTTGTTGTAGACTATTATAAGAGAGCATGCTCCTGGATTTTTCATTTGTACAAGACATGCCTAGCTCTTCCATAATAATCTTCGACATCACACTTGGGCCCGAACCACCATCAATGAGGCAAGAATGGGCGATATTATCTATAATATTTACAAAAATACAAAAAGGGGGATTTTTTACAGGGTATCTAAATTTATGTGCACCTACTTTATTTACAGATGAATCCTCTTCATTTACCTCTTTAGAGATGTTGGCTATAATGAAATATTTTCCTTCCATGAATTGTTTTAGATGTCTCTATTGTTCAGGAAAGACAACCATGTCCAGAAGGGTTGCATCTGCTTTGATGTTGGCCAACTGATTTAGAATATTGTATTTGGAATAGGGGAGAGGGGAAGTTGTTCATTGACTGTCAGGAACCTTAGGAACCTAAATAGTAGCATCTAGTGAGGATGAGCTTGGGCTTGAAGAATTGCGGGGAGGATCATATTTTCCTTTGGGAGTGTAGGATTTGTTCCTAGTATTGGTGATCATGACATCTTCTGGCTCTACAAAATCTAGGACAACGATGGTAGTTTCTGGTCTTTTACCAAAGATATTATCTCTGATGCTCTTCCTTACCTAACATGTGGTTTCCTTGTGGTGTTCCTCGCAAAAGTTACACCAACTTCGAGGCATGATAGCTTTAGACTGAAAATTATTTTCAATTGGATTTCTAAAGGGGGGTACAAAAGAGGATGAAGCTCCAGGGGTGAGAGGGGAGACATTTCCTTTTCGCTCATACACTATCATATGATTATTCATATCTTGTACGAGCTATAAGAGGTCAGACATGTCTGTTTGTTTAACCAATTCTCCCCGAGGAAGAACTGTTCTTTCAAGCTGTTCTTCATACTCTAAAAAAGTATGCAGAGAGGAGCCGAGGTTATCGATGGATTTTTACTCAAGCCTATGACGATATGGGGAAGGTAATGCATTGTAGTAACGCATGAAACCGTCTTGGCTCTAAGGTCGAATGATTTCAGGGATTTGATTGTATAACTTAGTGAAATGCAAGTTGAAGGACTTGATGGTCTCATCATTCTTATAAGCGATGTTATTGTACTCCCGTAACTGCTCAGCTAGGCTTTTAGATTTCCCATAGGTGGATTTGAACCAATAGACTAACTCTTCCCAAGTAGACAAAATCTTAGGAGGAAGGTCAAAGAAATTAGTCGAGCCTTTCCTTCCAAGGAATTGACAAATAAGCGCATGCAAGTATCATTGTCATTGGCTCCTATGTTGTGACAAGCATCAGAAAATGCCACCAGGTGTTCATTTATAGTGACAGTGTTATTTCCTGAAAACCTAGGAAGATGTTCTTTGAATTTAGGAAGTGGACGAGTAGCAGGTGCTAGGTTAAGAGGAGAGGAAAAATGCCACGGTGTGGTTGTGGCGTTTTCTTCAAACTGAAAAATCCCATACTTTTTAATGACTTTGGTGGGATTTGTGGTAGATTGGATAGGCATATGGTGGCTATATAAGCTACCAATCACTGACGAGGATGAACATTGAGAGGAGGAATCACTTCCAGTGCCACCAGAGCCACCACTAGATGTCATCTTGTGGATGATAGGTAAGGGAGAGAAAGACGAACTAGATGAATCATAAAAAGTTCTCCTTAGAGCACTTTGTTGGGTTGATAACACAACGTTCCTTCTTCCTATTTCAGCAATAGGATTAATTTTGGGTGATAACACTCTTCTTCTCCTAGAAACACGAGAGTCGAAGGACATGAAAGGAAGGCCAAAGATGAAGGAACAAGAAGGTTATTGATGCTTTCTAGGTTGTCTATGTCTAGCTTCCCAACGTTCTTGGGCACTAATGTCTTGTTTGATTGCTTCCCATGAATGATTAAGCTCTGCTCGAGTATTGGGAATGTCTAAAATGGTGTTAAACAAATTCAAAGAAATGTTGGTCTGATATTGAAGACCAGGCTCAATATTGGGCTGCCTTGCAACAGGTATAGTCATTAAGAAATAAAAAAGTCAAAGAATCAATATTAAAAAAAAATAGATGTATTCGATGCTAATCAAGCATCAAAATTAACCCGAGAGAGATTGAAGATCTCCCCAGTATGGTCGCCAAATAAATGTTGAGGAAAAGATATGAAATGATCTTACTCAAGCATTTTCAGATATTGCTTGGCTAAAGAAAGATAGTCGGGAATATCACCCTATATTTATAGCCATCAAAATTGGTATCCTAATTCACAAGTATTTTTCACAAGTGCTTACGCTGTTTTTTTTATAAATAAAAGCTTGCTGAAAAATTCATTATTTATGTAATTTTCTGAACATAACAGATGTTGAAATAAATATAGAGACAGAAGTAAAAACACGAAGTCAATAATCAAAACAGATGAGACATAAAGAAATCATTTATTTCATTCCAATTCATCAAAAGAACCGTTCTCTTTACAAAATTTTCTGAGGATTTTTTGGACCAAAGTCAATCTTAGACGTCCTCGATGAAACATACAAAATAAATTCTGACAGAAAGTAAAAAACTAAACTTTAAACACTGGATCAGCTTGCCACAGATTGTTTCTCACTCGACTCTCAACAATTAGCCTTTGTCAGTCATGAAATCTAATTCACAAACGGACAAGTCTACACAGACTATCAAAGATAGATCAACACCTCTGAAAAGCAAGTGTTTGAATGATGTAATTCTGCCCTGAATCTTTCTATCTACAATAGGACCCTACTATCATAAAAAAGAATTAGGCTTCTAATAAATTAAGGAATGAATGAAAATTGAATTATCTCAAAAAAACTCAAAGAGAAAACCTTAGTATGCTTCTCCTTCTATTCTCCTTTTGTTCCTCCTTTTCCTTTTGCCTTTAATAAAATTAGAATTGGTCGAAGTAGTTGAACTACTTTTTTTAGTTAAGTTAACTAAAACTCAACCAACATTTTAGTTAAGGGGGGGAAATTAATAAAATCATAATAAGGGTTTTAAACAAATAATAACTAGTAGGTGGAACCCCTTGTGAGTCCCTTTAGTTATTTAACAATCATAACACACTAGTTAATTAAACAAAACACCCCTCCTTGTGACTCCCATCATCATTTTCATATTTTGACCATTTATAACAATAATAATTGAAATTATTTCCAAAAATATATTATCCATATATCCCAAAAAGTAGTGTGTTGTCCAAAATTCCAAAAGTCAACCGTTCTCAATAATTAATGAATACAAATTAAAATCCATATTTTCCACTCTAAGAGGCAATCTTTCTCTTGTTGTTGCTATCACCTTTTGATCTCTCTAAATTTGCCTTAGGATGTGTGGATCCTTTAGGCCTAATCTCACTGATCACATGAGAGCAATCATCTCTCAAATTCATGCGAGAGGACACATATTTATCAGAGTCATTTGAGGGTGAGGAAGGGGCAACAGTGGATTTTCCTTTGTTAGGGGCATGGTGGGCCTTGGTTTTTAACCTTTTTCTTGCATGGGAAGAGTGTACTAGTGAGTGGATAGGGGCATCTTGGACAATTTGATTTATAGGTGGAGGAGTGGGTAGAGACGCGGTAGGCCAGCCACAATGTTGGGAGACTGTCGGGTGGACAATCTCTTTCCATTCGTCGTTTTCGGGGACTTCAGGTTGGCAATGAGACATGAGGAGGCACTGGGATACTAGGGACCTATGGGGCTTGGAAAGGAGGCCTTTTAGGCCTAGGTTGGACCACTCCTTGGCCAATCCAATTAAAAGCTCCAGCTTGAAATAGCTGGCCTAAATCTTGCGAGTCTGCATCAAAGTGTATAGATAATCTTGGCCTTCTAGGGCCCCTGTTCCAATTTCCTCTACCTCGGTTACCCTGGCCATGGATACCTCTGCTGGAAAAGCTCATTCTTGTATGCATAATTGATTAGAAAATCTTTTCTTTAACAACCATACATGACAACTCTTTTAAATATGAAATAAAATTTGGCTCAACAATATATCAGACTCATGCAATTCAATCCATACAAATTGTTTAATAGTTGTCAATGAGCAGGGGGTGAACAAGGGTTCTGGGATATGCGAGGAGTTGTATTGAGTGAAAAATGTTAAAATGAGGGAAAACGATCATGATTACTACTCACAAACATCAAACAATCAACTGTATCATAAACCAAAAGAATATATCACTGTAATTCATCCCCTTGATCCTTTAACCATCATAATAAATAACTTATCTTAACTATAATTAAATTTTAGGAACAGGGAGTGGATAGTGAATATAGAAAGGTGAGGGGAACTGTAATGAGTGAAAATTTGAAATAATGGTAAGGGGAAAGAGAGAATACTATTCGGAAAACCAATTAAGTAATCCATAAAATAGTTATGTATTCAATACAACTATTCAAGCACCAATTAAACAATTATTGTGGCCAATTAAACAATTTCTGTGTGTTAAAACTTGTTCGTTGTCCCACATTTAATTTCCTTAAAAACTTTCAATTAACAAAGAATATAATTATACTCAGAATTGTCATGATTTTCACCCATATTGTTTAAAAGAATTATGTTTCTTTTCAATTTCTTTCCTTTTATATTTAAAACAAAATCCAAGGAACACACAGTCATATTTCTTAAACTCTGTTCAGCATAAAAAAACATCAACCACTTCCCATAATTTAATTTCTCAAATCAAACATAGACACATGTCTTTCCAGAGTTGAACAGACTCTTTTTAACATGCCCGATCCCATTCCTTTGACAAATTTATCAATTAAATTTGCAATGAAACCATACTACCAAAACCCCATGCTCATCTCTAATGGTGCAATAAAACAAAATGATGCACGATGTCTATAAATCATACACAGTAGACAACCAGGCGAAATTTATCAATTCTTCAACTTGCAATAATCCCAATCGAGACAAATTAAACACACAACAAACACCAACTTCAATTTACCACGCTGTAGGAACACACAAACCAATGCATAATGCAAAGAGGCACCTCTGTGAATGTGCATATCCAATTACTCCCAATCAATCCACTTTTAACAATGTTGAGTTCTTGATACAACTGTCACAACAAAAGGAGGCAATGACTGTATGCCTATTATCATTTCCAATTATAACTCTCCAATCAACCCGATCAAACAAAGATGAGCCAACAATCAAATCCAGTGTCAATGCTACTCAACCAACTTATGATAGTCAACAAGATACTCGATAGGGTGTGACTGGTTTAGTTTATCAAAATCGGACTCTGTACTAATGAACAAACTAATCAAGGTTTGTTCGATCACCAAACACAGGGAGACTGGAGGTTGACCATATCAACAGTAAGTGAGAACCCTTGAGACAAGCACGGTGCAACCACAAGCCTTATAACCATTAGATTTTAATATAGGGTGACAGTTCGACACTAGGTAGTGTAGACCATGTTGCAGAGGAGCAAAGATTTCTTACTGGCCAGTAACTAACACCAAGAACACGCAGAGGCATAACCCTCATGTTTTTCCCTAATAACTAAATAATGCTGATATAAATGCAGATCCCAGGTACTACCAAAAACCTTAAAGCATGCTTCTTGGCATACTAGCCACCTCATAACCAACTATGTGGATACCAATAACGCAGAATGAGCCCTCGACCAGGTGAAAAATATATGTAGTGACCAAAAGGTGGTTCAAAACATACATGACAACCCATAGCACCAAATACAACCCTGTGTGGTTACGATAACTATGAGGATATGGCGAGCAAGGCTAACAGAGTGAAACCCTCCAACCAAATTCCATAAAGACAACAGAGAGCCATCACGGTTTCCACCACACAGAAACAACTAATGAGATCGCATCTTCAACCATTGATTTTTCTATTTGCAATGAATAACACAAACAGTCATTCTAGAGAAAACACCACATGTTTACATAGTTTCCAACCTCAAGAAAACACAGACCAACACATCACCGAGCCAACATTCATTTCATACACAGAGAGAATTCATGGATGGGCAAAAAAAACCATTCCTGTAACCAATGGGCTTAAAAATGCAAGCTTGGTCGAGAAGTTCCTTCCATGCCTAAATCTCGGAGCTTAACCACAACAAAACCAAAGTGAACAATAACCATGCTAGGGTGATGACCAATTGGAGAGGTATGGAGTGACGTGAATTTACTTCACGTCGCTTCCATCCTCCATCTCATTCAATTACGTAGTACACGATAACCAACCAACCATTAATCCATGCATCAAAACTTGCATACATTGCTTGCCAATTATGCCACCCAATCCATATTAACCATTTCCAAAACCATACAATTACATATATCAAATGCACCCAACATAACTCAATACCAATCGTATAGCCACTAACATTACTAGTTTGGACTAGCATCAATTTCTTTTAATTTTATTTGCATATAGTATAACATAGTATAGCATGGTTCCCTTTTCTTGGATTATGCCATATTTCTCTTGTCTCTTGTTATAACTAACATGTGTATTGTGCAGGTGTAACACATAATGAATCATGGCACCAATAGAAATGTAATAACAGTGAATATAAGCCATTCATAACATTGAATTTATATCTTAGAGTAACAGAATCAACACATAAAATGCATTATCCGCCTACCATTATGTTGCAAACAAAACCAATACTTCATCATCAATCATGTAGAACTCTGTAAGTAGTATCGAAACAACAACATAAAATGTGTAATAAGACTATCTTTGATTCTCCAATCTATAAGGGATTCCCACCTACTAGTATTATATATCATTATCTTAGTTTAAATAATAGGCTTTAGCAATACTTTGCGGGCGAAATCCTCGTTGCGGTTTTTATCTTCAACATGTATGACAGTATTGGGGAAGATTCAGGAAAAGAGAAATAAGAACAATCAAAATGTTCAATGGATTTCTATAGAAGTAAGGGAGGATGGAAGAAATATCAACATAGTTATGTGTGGAGGAGCTAAGACAGGAAATGACGCAATAAGACAAGACCCAACACAACACTAGTGGGTGAAGAGGAATGTTGAACCACATAAGCAGTTTGATGCACAGAAAGAAAAAGGGATATTCAAGCAAGCCAGACAAGAATTATTGAAACCAGACATTGCATCTACATCAAATGTGCAACATACTCAGGACGTACCAACGTATGAGATGCCTTCCTTGCTGGATCATACTAATGGATCGCAACCTCTAGGACAAGTAAGTACCATAAAGGATTTTCTGCAATCCTTTGTTAAGCTATTAAATGACCAATCATCTGTTAAAATTTTGCAAAATATGCTAGAAAGATGTAACTCATAGGTAGAGGGGAAATTAGAATAGAAAATAGTCAATCACCTGCATACAAGAAGGAGGACAAGCAGGGAATTCAGATTAAATGCTTTCATTGGATATTTCAATATGGGAGATATCATACTGGATTTAATCTCTAAGGTGAATGTGTTACACAATAATACATGGAAATGTATGGGAGAGCCCACATTAGGATATTCAACTATTCAACTAAAACTAGCAAATCAACACAGAGTTCTACCAATTGGAAGGTTAAAGGGTGTGACAGTAGATCTGGATGGAGTGTGCACCAAGGAAGACTTCAAAATAATAGAAATAGTGGATGGCACAACACCTTATCCAACACTGCTTGCACTGGATTGGGCATTCGACAATAAGGACATAATCCCTTTAAGACGAGGAATATGACATTCGAGTGAGGAGAGTATAGAGTCATTGCACCACTAGACCCATCAAAAGGAGAAAGGTTTGTAGAACCCACTTGCTTGGACCTGTAAGAAATTAACCAGCTATACAAAACCACCACGCAAGAAGAAGACTATGTAAATCCAACTGCAGATGGGGTACTCAGTTGGAGAAGTATCACGTCATGCACGTCAGACTCAGATACAAGGTTAGAAAATTGGCAGCAGAGATTACATGAAGTCTCCATAAGAATATGCGCAAGAATATACCGCATGGTATGATGGGTAGGTATAGAGATAAGAGAACCTCCTAGCTTTCATGGGGTGAACGACTTAGAATAATTCCCAACAAGATATGAATATGAAGTTTTACCAAGTCAGAGGCTCTTAGCTCTGGATATAGAACTCAAGGAAACGCCTGCAAGATGGTGGGGTGCACACAAAGATACTGCTAAGGACTAGTACCAATGAAAACGATTATTGTGCATTAGATTCGGTGCAGAGAAGAATAGAAGAATGATGTAGAGATATGAGGGATAGGGGTCACCTTTTGAACACTTAGAGAAGTGCATAACATTATGGATGATGACACCACCAAAGGAATGGACTCATCATTTTATTCATACACTAGAAGGAATCCCAGAAAACTGGTATGTAGACCAGGAACTGCAGAATGGACAGTGTTACAACAGAATTTTACAGTCACTTTCTCATTTTAACATGAGAACCCCAACATAGATTCAACACTCAAAAAAATTCAGAGGGGTGATATTCATTAAAGAACCAAAAGTTGAACTTATGACAAAAGGTAAACAACAGAACATAAAGACAGTGAACAAAATACTGTCATGCTACCATGTGCAGGAAGAAGTACCAGATGAAGAGGACTTGCACAATATTCAGATAATAGAAGTTGAAGATGACAAAGAGGTGGGAGGTCCACCTCTAGAAAAATAAGTGTTTGATGTTCCAGTCAAGGTGAAGAAAGTTAACATTGGGACAATTGAGAATCCAAAAATGGTCAACATTGGAGACTACTGGGATGAGTAAACAATAGAAAGAATAATAGAGTTACTGCGTGAGTACAGTGACATGTTCCCAAAAACCTTTACAGAAATGAAATACATAGCAGGAGAACTAGGAGAGATGAAGATACCTCTCAAATATGAGGCTAGATCAGTCAGACAACGACCATATATACTGAACCCAATATATAAGAAGAAAGTAAAATCATAAATTGACAGGATGTTGGAGGATGGAATGATAAAACCAATGGAGGAATATGAATGGGTAAACCCTATGGTAGTTCAGGAGAAGAAGTGGGGAGGGATAATGATATGTGTCGACCTAAGGAATATGAATGATGCTTGCCTATATGACCCTTTCTCTACCCCTTTCACAGATGAGGTATTAGAGAATGTAGGAGGCCAGGAAGCATACTCATTCACAGATGGATTCTCAGGTTACCATCAAATCAAGATATCCCAAAAATATAGGTACAAGGCCACTTTTTCCAAAGAATGGGGATCCTACCAGTACACACTCATGCCTTTTGGGATGAAGAATGCACCAACTATATTCTCAAGAGTAGTCATAGTTGTTTTTAAAGAATTCATCCATTAGTTCTTAGAAGTATACCTGGATGATTGGAAAGTATATAGTCTATTGAAGGACCATATAGAAGTGTTAAGGATGATGTTAGAAAGATGAAGGCAGTGTCAAATATCACTAAATATCAAGAAGTGCATCTTTGGGACACCTTTTGGGATACTATTGGGCCATATAGTGTGCAAACAAGGCTTGCTAGTAGATCCTGCCAAGATTGTAGTGATTGTTAATCTACCACCACCAAAATCAGCACGTCAGTTGAGAGAAACATTGGGACACACAGGATACTATAGGAAATTCATAAAAGGGTATGCGCAGATCACTATGCCAATGGAGAAACTGTTGAGGAAAGATAGTTCATTTCAGTGGAATGAGGACTGTCAGTAGGGATTGGACACTCTAAAACAGAAGATGGTAACAACACCAATACTAGTATTCCTAGATTGGGAAAAGACATTTCATGTGCATGTATATGCATCAATTATAGCACTGGGAGCTATTCTAGAGCATCTAGGAATAGGGGAATTGGACCATCCTATAGCATTTGATAGCAGAAACCTGTTAGAGTCAGAGAAGAATTACAATACCACAGAAAGAGAAGGCCTAGATATGGTTTATGCACTCTAGAAGTTCATAAATACTTACTGGGCAAACATTTCAATATGTTTACAGATCATTTAACTCTTAAATACCTAGTTTATAAGCCAGTGTTGGGGGTAAGAATTTTTAGATGGTTACTTTTCTTCCAGGAATTTGACTATGAAGTAATAGTCAAACTAGGTAAGTTGAATGCAGAACCTGATCACCTATCAAGGATAACTAATAGAGAGGAACCTACAAACTTAGAGGACAACTTCCCTGACGCACAATTATTTTCAGTACAAGTAGCTGATGAATACTGTGTTGAAATCGTTCAATACTTGAGTACATGGACTGTGCCACAAGAATTCAACACTGCGCAGAAGAAAAATATGGTAGTCTGAGCTGTAGAATATCAATTGATTGCAGGACACTTATACAAGATGGGTGTAGATAACATCTTGAGAAGATGTGTACTAGAACATGAAAGACCTAGGATTTTAGCAGAGGCCCATGAGGGAATAGCATGAGGGAATTATGAAGACAAAGCTACCGTGTAGAAGGTATTGTGTGTAGGACTATGGTGGTCAACCATTCACCGAGATGAAAAGGAATATTGTGAGAAATGTGATTTATGTCAAAGGGTTGGTAAACCTAATAGATGGGATGAGATGCCCCTAAGACCACAAGTAACCTTGAAGGTATTTGACAAATGGGCAATGGACTTTGTAGGACTAATTAACCCACCAAAAAAGAGGTCAGGAGCAAGGTATATCATTATTGTGACAGATTATCTAATGATATTGGTAGAAGCAACACCAGTAAAATATTTCAGTGCAGAGACAACAACACACTTCCTATTTGAGCAAGTGATCACTAGATTTGGATGCCCAAGGATTCTTATGAGTGACTAAGGCACTCACTTCATTAAAAGTACTATTAGGGCCATGACCGAGGATTTTGAAGTCTATCATCAAAAGAGTACACCATATCACCCTCAACCAAATGGAACAATGGAAGCCTTTAATAAGATCCTAAAGAATGCATTGACAAATATCTGCAATGTCAATAGGGACGATTGGGACTTGAAGTTACGAATAGTACTATGGGCATACAGGACTACATGCAAAAATTTGACAGGATAGACACCATTCAGGTTCATATATGGACAAGAAGTAGTGGTTCCATTAGAATTTTTGGTACATAGTCTGCTCGTAGCAGCAATCACTAACATGATAAAATGAGGCACAATCAAAGAACGACTAAGTCAACTGATGGAGATGGAGTAAGATATGATCCTAGCATGATTTCACCAAGATGTACAGAAAGCAAGGGACAAACCATGACATGATAAACATATTAAAAGGAAGAATTTCAAGGAGGGAGACCTAGTCCTGGTGTATGACAGTAAATTTCTTCAACACCTAGGAAAATTCAAAATACATTGGTTGGGAACATAGGAAGTAAAGATTGTCACTAATGGAGGATTTTTACAGTTGAAAGACTTAGGAGGTACATAATTCATAGGAATGATCAATGGGAGTTGACTGAAACTCTACAGAGACACTTGACCTCCTAGCACTTAGAAAGTTACCGTGCAGTAAAAAAAAAAACAAAAAAACAACGCACAAGGAAAGCCTTGACATAATAGGATTGGGAAAATGGAACGAAGCGCGACAAGAAAACCAGCATTCGAAAAACATGATGCACAGAATATCAGTTAAACAAGTAAAAATGTATTGTGCACATGAAGCATAACAAAAGGGGGAAAAGGCAACAAGTATTAGTGCAACACAACTAACATTTCCCCGACACGTTATAAAGTCGGAAAGAGGGGGGAAAACTGACCCATTGTGATTTTGGCTAAGGAGAAAAACGTTGATTCGAGCGGAAGAACGATCGAAGTGTGGAATTGAAATATTAAACAACGAATTGAGAGATGTTTAGTTGAATTCAACCACCATGTCACCACCATGGGTTGGAGCACCAAGAAGAACCAGGTGAAGCACCTGGAGTACTACACGGGGACCACAAGGCGGAACCAGTGAGATGTTGGCAGTGGTAGATGTGGACAAAATCCACACACCAGAATATGAGCAAACCACTTTACATGTAGAGGAGGAACAATAATCCACATAGGAGCCCGAGCATCTAGGAGAGGATGCCGTGCGGATGAAACCTGACACGTCTAGCGGAAAAGGGCCACAGGGAGCATAATCATCCATGGAATCCATACAGTAGAGCCTGGAGTCGGAACCAGAGCAGGAAACCAAGCAAGAGGGGGGAGTATCGTCCCCATAAGGGATAAAGAACTTGCAAGAAGAAACCAGTACGCAGGGAGTACAATGCACCCAGGCATAGCTAAGTATAGTAATGCTAAAAATTTCCAAGGAAGTGAAAACTAGCAATAACATGGTAAGAGGAGTCGATGACCTTAAATACTCTGACCATGATGTTTTGGATGCCACAAAGTTCCTAGATTTGGAAGCATAGATATACCTAGAGAGCAGGGGAGAGGTCCCATCAGGCATGCCACTGTTGGAGACTGTAGAATGGATCCTAGGCCTGTACAACACAGGTATCATGAATCTCTTAGACATACTGCAATTCAGGTGCAAAAAATACATAAATGCATGTGTTAAACAATTTCTAGAAAGGGTGCATGGAGGCATCCTATGGATGGAAAGGCTAGTACCGATCAATTTTGACCTCATCACAGATATTACAGGGATACCCATAGATGGGGAGAAGCTGGAGAAATACCTAGTTGACAAGACTTAGGAAAAGGCTATCTCTGATGAGATTAAGGCGAAGTACGACATAGAGAGGGGGAACAAAGGAATTTGGATTAATGAAAACAATGATCCTACAACTTGGTTTACAACCAGATTGCTCAGTTGCAAATTAATGCGCAAGTGCAAAAAATAAGAAGTGCCTGTTAGAGTAGTAGCAGCTGTGATGCAGTGCACAAAGGGGAGCTCGATGAGATAGGCCCCGTACCTATTCAACTCATTTATAAAGGAATGTAAATATGCGTAAGGCTAGGGATCTGAGTTCCACTATTAGTGGTTACTCATCCTCATTGCACTTATAGGGTTGCATGAACCAACATATACGGTGTTCCTCACAAGGTCAAGCAAATGTGGCACAACGCACTACACATCACTACGAAGAACCACAGATCCCAAGGTAAATAAAGTCAACAACGACATGTCCATCCAGTACTTAACTGAGATTCAGAACAACGTGACAGAGACATGGATGATCTCACCAAAAATTTTCCAGGAGTATGGACAGATAGCCAATTTTTGCGCATCACGCTACAACATTTGGCTATAGGAAAATAAGGACCCCACCAAGGAGTGGTTGCAACTGAAGTATTGCAAGACAATGTAGGAAATCCACATGGAGGTCCAAGAGTGTCCTGAGGAGTGGAGAGTACCAGAGATTCCAAGTGCAACGCCACCAGTAAAAGTCCAGACACAGGATAGTACGCTCCCCACGCAACAGATCGGAAGGAATGGTGCTACCCTACAAAAGAAAACAACAATAGGGACAGGGGGGGCCAATAGCTCCATTCAGAAAAAGACTAGGACACAAAATACGTCACAATGTGATCTAACACAAGGTCCACGGGCTACAGAGAAGGCACCGGGAGGACCAACAAGACAGGTGAGTATAGAGGAACTACATACAGAGGCACAAGACATAACCATGGACGAAGAAGTTGAGAAAGACAATGGCATGCATACACAGATGATCGAATCATCTGAACAACCAAATGCCCAAAGAAAGAGAAAAACGATGCAAGTAAGTGGCACTAGGAAGAAATCAAAGGCCCACAGGAAAAAAATGTAAACGTCACTGACAGAAGACGACGTATAACTGATAGCCACAAAAATAGAAGATCGACTGGCAGAAGTATGGGAAAATGCGGAAAACCATAGAGCACCAATTTTGGAATAGGTACAAGAGGTAAAAGCTGTGTTAGAACAGTTGAGGATCAAAGTGGAACAACAATAAAAGGACAAACTGACGCTAGTAAAAGAAGAAGCACCTGTCAGAGAAATAATACAAGTAACAATACAAGGAAGTGTTAACTTTATCATAACACTAGACATGTTGTTCATCGATGAGGAAACAGTGCAGAAGCCCGTGAAGGATATCGAAACATTAGACTTGGCAATGCCCAAGATCCCAACAAAATCGCTATATAAGTTGCAGGTTAGCGTCACGCAGGAGATTCAGTATAGAGCAAGGTCTAACGTGACAAATCTTCAACTAGAACGGGAAGAAAATATGGCACAAAAGGAAGCCATCAACCAGGAAGGGAAAACGAAAGAGATAGCGTAGCGAAAAGTGGACCAAATGGAGACCTAGATAGACGCAGTATTTCAAGATATCTTAGATGAGACAATATTGGAGGAAACATCTTCGGAGGAGAAGATAAAAAATACAGCGCAGACTCTACAACAATATAAAGAGAAGATAAAGGAACTAGAGGAGCATGCGGTACCTATGACTCCACCAGCAGTCTGAGCGAAAAGAGAGAAAGACGCAACAACAGTTGCAGAAAACATCGCGTAGAATATACATAAGGTGTCAGAACTTCTGGAGAAAGGAAACCATCTATGGACTCAACTCTTAGAATATGGGAGCCTACAAGAGCTGCAAGGAAAGGAAGATAAATTTCACACAACAATGGCAGATATCAAGCAGCGATAAAGGACAATGTCCATGCCATCGAATATTAATACAACCACAGAAATGAAGAACCTTCAAGCAGAAGAAAAAGAAGTACAGGCACAAAAGATCACATGAAATGCACAGTTGGAGCCCTTACAATAAAAGGCAGAAAATTTGGTCATGGAAATCGACGAATCGAAAGCATGCCTTGAACAGATAGGCTTGGAGGGGGGAAAGATCTTAAGACCACCAGTCATTGTGCAGGTGGTCAAAGCCATGACAACAAAGAGCAGCCAGGCTCAAGAGCAATGCCAACATATAGTAGACATTTATGAAGCATTGGAACAAGTAGTGGCAGACACGAGAGTTAGACAGTGACTCAGGACAAGTCACATGTCAGTGTTGGGGGCTTGTTGGGTGAAGGCCTAATTTTGGGGAAAATGCCATTTTTGGAGACAAAAGCATGAAGTGGAATAAAAGACAGCTGGAAGGAAAAGAAACATGTGCAAGGGAAGCATGCAAGGCGCACATGTAAGGGAGACCTAACTACAATAGGGTTAGGGTTTTGTATGATATTATAATGGCTAATAAGACAAGAGTATGTATAAGTGGTACCTAGGAGGTCTAGGCGAGAGGACCGAGAGAAAGAGATAGAGACAAGAACGAGAAAGGAGAGAACTGCAACATTTTTGTAAGCTGGTGAGCTAGAGAAGAGTCGAGAAACTTGATCCCAAGGGTTAGATTGCAGGCTGAGGATCCTCGTGCAATCTAGTCAGCCTCACAGGGATCGAGAAGCCTGCAAAGATTGTAAGATCCAAGACTGTAAATGCACGTAGTGCGATATATTGTTGAGACATAGTAAAAGAGATTGAGAGCCAAATATTTGTGGGTGTATCCCAAGGGGGGTGAACCACAATAAATCTTGTGTTATGTGACTGAATGTTATGCATCTCCATTATTGTTAATGATTAAATTCTATATAAATGAATAAAGGAACTAGTTAGATATGATACTGTTACAGGTATGAACTAACTGAGAGGGGGGGGTGAATCAGTTAGTGTAGATTATTAAC